>PKMM01011668.1:352024-443596 GCA_002933915.1 Eutrema heterophyllum | reverse complement strand
ATGAAATGCATCTGTAACCATGTCATGAATCCTATCATGATCTTGACCATGCTCCGCATGATAATCAAATTGATTAAAATTATTTGACTCATCAAAATTCGATGCTTGATAATTGCTACTACTACTACCAGCATTTCCCCCATGACCTTCTCCATGATAATACCAGATATAGTAATGCGGCATAAACCCTCTATTTAATATATGCGACCACACCTTCGAGGTAACGATAAATTTCCTATTCTTGCATTTTGGACAAGGACAGTACATCTTACCACTTGTAATCGTATTTTGTATAGTTCCCGCCTGATGCATGAATCCCTCCACCCCCTCACCGAACTCCTTTGTTAGCGATCCCTCCGAATCAAGACGATTATACATCCATCTTCTAATTTCGTAGATTGACATTTTTTGTTGGTCAGAGAGAAGTAAATGTTTTTGAATATGAAATTTTTCTTATGAGGTTGGCCGCTATATATAGATTTTTATTTTTGTTACCATCGAATTAGCAACGAATTTTGCGACGATTTTGCAACGATTTTACAATATGTTTACCTAACCGTACACCCGTTAACTTAAACGTGCTCACCTAACTCATATATCGTCGGTAAATCGTTGCAAAGTTCAACGAATACATTTCCTTGGTAATTCGTCGGTAATTACCAACGATTTTACGACGATTCCAAAAATCGTCGTAAAATCGTCGGTAATCGGACCGAACTTAACAACGAGTTTACGACGAAACATTTCGTCCCAATATTGCGACGATTTTACGACGATTTTTTATATCGTCGTAAAATCGTCGCAATAACGATGTTGATTTGCGACGAAATGAAATCGTCGCAAAAAATCGTTGCAAAATGCATGTTTTCTTGTAGTGAAACATTATTTTACATCTGAAAAGATTGGTTTACACATAGTCATTTTTTCCTTCATTATAGTCGTCTTTCTCAATCCATGAGTGAATTCTTTCTCATGCCGTTCTTTTATATTTTTTTTAATTCCATCAGAGCATAGCTTTGATCAAGAAGACAATTAAGTAGGCAAAATCAATACAACGTACATAAATTTTCAGAAAAATGAATAACAAATAGAACAACTCAAAACAAAGAACTCCTACATTGATCTATGGCAATCCCAATCCGAATATGAAAATGTGATTTTTTTGATTTTTTATGCATTATCTATTCCATGCGATCGTGTGGAAAAAATTTATGAACGTGTGGCAAAACTTTAGATGCTAATGTAGATTATAATTATTGGTTATTTAAAATCCTACGTGGAAAGCCTTATAATCAAATAACTTTCAAATTTCATAAGTAACATATATTTTTTATAGATAATAAATCATTTCTGTAACAAAAATGGTAGTAAAATTATTTCATCATAATAAACAAATTGCTCTCTAAACGTGTCCATATACACACATGTAAAGAGATTTTACAATTATATTTATTCTTAGTTATTTATATAATTGAGACCACTATTTTAAATTAAGAAATTTTCCTATACTAATATCATGTTGATTTTTTTTTGTTAATGGAAATTTTATTCATAATTTCCTTATTTTTATATTTTTATTAATCATATTAGAATTTGGAAACTTTTTAAATCATGAATGTTGATGAAGACCAATAAAATTGATTGATTTAATTATTGGTTGAAAACAAATTAATAAGTACATCTTTTGCTATGAGATTCATGACCAATTTAATTTGTAAGCAAGATAATAGATGAATATAGAATGAATTTAATAGAATAAGAAACTAAGACATGATTTCATTATTTTGTAAAACTCATTATTTTGAGTAATTTCTATTATTTGTCGTTTTTGACGTTTTTCCTTTTTTATATTTGGCAAGTATGAATTTATTTTAAACGCTAATGTGGACCAATAAAATCGATTGTTTAAAATCCTATATGGACAGTTTCAGAGGCTTATAACATCAACTTTTATTAGTAATAGATATAATAAGACACTATTCTTTTTCTTTTTTTTTGTTATTTTTACTTGATAGTTTTTATTTTTACTATTACTTTACTTTTTCAGTGTTATTAGTTTCTAACTTTCCATTATATAAAATACAATTATTTTTCCTTTTTGTTATTTTTATTTTTTTTTAAATAAATAACTAACAATAGAAAAGTTTACTTTACTTTTTCGGTGTTATTAGTTTTCATTATATAAAACATATTACTTTTTCCTTTTTTGTTATTTTTTATTTAAAAAAAATAAATAACTAACAATATGAAAGTTTAGATTATTACTTTGACACATGTCACGATCTTAATTAACAACGACACATGTTACGATCTCGTGAATGAAAATTATCCTACGTGTCACGCTCCCGTTGAGAGATCCAGCTTTATATAATAAGATTCAAGTTATTTTGTGTTATTTTCGGGTTATTATCGGGTTATTCGGGTTTTCTCGCGTAATTCGGATTCAAAACCGACCCAGATTTATTTTCGGTTCCATATCGGATTTCATTTAAAATCCTAAAACCGACCCGACAAGACCTGAACCGAATCGAACCAAATTTTTGTTGGGTCCTATTTGGTTCCTATCTTCTCCAACTTTGAGTACCCGAGAACCCGACCCGAACCCAAACCGTAGACCCGAATGCCCGGCCCTAATATATCTCATCACCATTTATCAAAATTTATGGTAAGAGATGTTGATCTGGATTATGGACCAATAAAAAAGATCACATCTGTTATTTTCTCAAAAGAGCTAAGGCGTCTTTATTCTTTAAGCAGATGCTGATGGGTTATATCAACCAATGATAGTGGTCCACGTGTCTTGATCAAATAATAAAGACACCATAATAATGTCACGTGACTAGAGCTGTCAAAATGGGCTGTCCACGTCCATTTTGACCCGTCCAAGATTGACCATTTTGATTGTGGACAAAAAATGTTCATGTCCACTAACAACCAAGACCATTAATGACCAAGACCATTAACGACCATGTCCAAATGGACTGTCCATGGGTGACCATGTCCAAACAGAATAGAAGATTGTTTGTTTTTGTTTTTTTTCTTTGTTTTATAGATAATCTTTCGTTTGTTATCAATATGATTGATCAAATTTAATGGGTTTGATGGTATATTTTAGTTATATCATAATCAAAACATTATAAATTCATAAATTCAAGTCTAGCAAAGTAGCAATACAAGTCTAGAAAAACAACAAAGTTTAGAAAAACAACAGTCTAAAATGTCTAGAAAAACAATAAAGTCAAGAAAAGACACAAATGTCTTTAACTTCTTCTTCTCCTTCTTCTCATTCTTCTCCTTCTTCTCCTTCTTCTCCTTCATTGTCTTCCTCAATGAACTCAAATGGATCACCTAATCACAACAAAAGAACACAAATTTTAGTTATCTCTTGAAATCCAATTTCAATTGATTCAAAAATGATTAAAGAACATAAGAACAAAACTTACCAATCTCTTTAAAACCGAGTAACCAATTCCTTGCACAAATCAAGGTTTGCACATTTGAAGGAAGAAGAGAACTCCTATACTTGTTCAAGACACGGCTTCCAATGCTAAACGAAGATTTCGAAGCCACTGTTGTAATGGGAATGCTAAGGATATCACAAGCCATAGTAGACAATTCTCCAAATCGATTTGCATTGTCTCTCCAATATCCCAAAACAATGAAGTCTCTAAATGCAATCATATCCATAATTGGCTCTTCTAAATACTCGCTAACTCTGATTTTCCATTTGCACCAGCCGTTTGAGAAAAGAAGGCATAAAACCTCTGAAAAATATATAACAATGTTGATATTATGATACTAGAATCTTAAGATATGGTAATGAACCTTTCAACGGAAACATACATAACAACAAGATCGAGTCAAGTTGCAACTTAAAGAATGATCCGAGCAATGTTTGCAGCCAATTTTAAGTTCTGGTGGCACATAACTATACCATAACAATCTCCAGAGTAAATCTCCAAATCTAACATGATAAAAACATAGAAAAGAGGAGAAAAACTTACATCATATCCAGGAAGAATGTTATGATTCCGTGTGTTTGATTTTGAAGTTCATGTTGTGGTTTTCTTTGGGTTTTTCTTATAAACCTCAAAAAGCTTCTTCAGCTTCTTACGCACATGATCTGCCCTCATTTTACCAGTGGATGCATCTAAGGCAGTGAAGCAATACTCTATAGCAGCAAGTTTCATCCTAGGATCTAAAACCGCAGCTATAGCAAGTATATCACTATACTCCTCCCAATACTTGTAAAACTTTTCCTGCATACTCTCCACCATCTCACAAATAACTCCATCATCAGATTCTTCATTAGGTTTCAACCACATTTCAATATTCCAAACTTGCATGAAATACAAATTTGCAGTAGGATAAGATGACCCAGAGATTAAGTTAGTCATTTCTGCGAATGGGATTAATAACTCATGAATTAACTCCGCTCTTGCCCACTCTAAATCAGAAGGATAAGTCTGATAACTTGTATCAACCTCTGCAAGATGGCGAAGTGCTTCTTTATACTCAATGGCTCTAGAGAGCATCAGATGAGTAGAGTTCCACCTGGTTGATACATCTAAAACAAGTTCTGCCTTATCATCAATTCCAAGTGTTTCCAAACAGGTTTGAAATGATTGTTCTCTAGACTCATTCACTTTCACAAACTTTACACTCGCTCTGATTTTTTTCAAAGCTTCATCAATCACATTCAGCCCATCTTGCACAATTAGATTCAGAATACGAGATGCACATCTTACATGAAAGTACTCACCATTGCACACCAAGTCTTTTCGAAGTTGTCTCTTGAGAATTCCTTGCATGTTGTCATTTGATGAAGCATTATCCACTGTAATTGTAAAAACTTTCTTCTCTAAGCCTCATTCCTTCAACAATTCCATAATCTTCACGGCTATAGCAGCACCAGTATGTGGAGGAGGAAACGCACAGAATGACAAAATCTTAGTTTGCAAATTCCAGCCACTATCAATGTAATGTGCAATCAAACACATGTAACCCTCTATTGTGAGTGCTCTCCACAAATCAGTTGTAAAGCAAAATCTGCCAGGAACTTCATTCAAGATCTCTCTAAGTTTCTTCTTTTCTTTTTCAAAGATCTTCAAACAATCAGCTACTGCAGTATTCCTACTCCATTCCTCAATACTAGAATTAGCATACTGAAAAGCCTCTCTAATCCTTCTATACTCCACAAATGAATAAGGCAAATTATGCTCAATGGTTGCAGCCACAATCATTTCCCTAAACACCATCATATCTAGCTTCCTATTTCCACAAACAGGGGTACTTCCAGGAGTCTTTGAACATACTCTCATATGACGCAGCAAAGTAGTGGTGCCACTTCTCTTTAGATCTATGCAATAGATATGGTTGAAATAATTGCATCTAACATCATTCTTACCATCAGGCAACTTATCTCCAATCATCTTAAAATTATTCCAACACCTAGAACGCTTGCGTTTATTACTACCTCTTCTGTCAGCCGTACTCACTAATTCTTCCAACTTGTCCGATCCGTTTTGTCCATGGGCAAAATTGGACATTGTCCATTTAAACCCGTTTCTATTTTGGGCTTGTCCAAAACCGTCCATAATTTGTTAGACATGGACGGACAATGGGCCGCCCGCCCATTTTAACACCTCTACACGTGACACGCACATGGTCCATTCCCATGCATGCCTTTCTACCTCGCGCCGGGTCGTCCCCGTCGCTACCAAACCAAGGGCTCAAAAAGATTTTGTATTCAGGTCCCAATTTTTTTATTTTTTTTATTTTTTTACGATTGTTGATTTTGGGTGAAGTCTTATAGTACTGAAATTATGGGGCCTAGCGTTGCAATGTGACATTCGCATTGGCACATGAAATAGTCATTAATTGTCCCCATATCTTTAAAGTCGAAATTTTATAATTTATCTAACTAGACTTTAATAATTGTGTAGTCTCTAAAACGTTCCTAAAACCATTCATACTGTTATAATAATATATGTGTAAACAAAAAAATATATATAAAAAGTAAAAAAATTTGAGGAAAGACAAAACAATGTCAATGTCTACAATTAGGGTTTAGACTTTCAAAACAAAAGACAAATATCAAGGGACTAGTTTAGAGAAACATGTAGGCTTAAAAATTAGAATAATAGAAAAGGAGTTTAAATATTTAGATCAAAAAATCTCGAGCAGAACATGATTTTATATCATATTAGATCGAGTAATAAGAATTACTAATTGAAAAAATATGTAATGAATATACATTGTATATATATTTATATAGGAAATGAATTAGCTTAATTATATAATAAATACAATATATAAATATATACACAAATCTCTAGAATATATTTATAATATCTTGACATATTGTCGAGGCTCGTAACAAAACCATGATATATGTTGCAAGTAGAAGAGAGACTAACATTGGGTTTGAACAAAAACAAGCTACCACTGGATAAAGTGGACTAGTGGTTAAGCGCATGGATTGGTCCAGTTATACTCCTAGTTCGATTCCCGGTGAGAGTGATGTTTTAAGCTATATTATAAGATATTAACAAATGCTGGTTCTGGGCTATGGAGGGGGATTTGGATTTAAGCCCGAAACCCCTCCTCTTTTTAACAAAAAAAAAAACGAAAAAGAGAACGCAAACTAGTATGAGTGTAGCCGCAGTACCGAAGGCAAATGGAGGTTTAGAAATTGATATCTTTAGTAGCACTGTAGAATCCGATTGAGATTGATGGATTTATGTTTTGTTTCATTCTTTTTTTCTTTTTTTTTCGAAGTTTTGTTTCATATTTAAGTTTCATTTAAATGTATAAACGGCATGCCGTTTTGCGCTATCATCAGATGCCGGTGCCACTAATTTTATAGTTCGATTTCAAATTTGACGACCCAAAATATTATGGGCCATTAACTTCACGGCCATATTGTTTTTTCTCGTTTTTGTGATCTAATTCCGAGCATAATGCAACTATATAGAGCTATTTAAACTGGGGCATTTCATCGCGGCCCACAAAATCCCTAAATAGACCTATTTATTTTTATCAAACCTCAGTCGGTCCAACGATGAAGATAAATTTCTACAAACAAAAAACATGAGTTTATTATTGTTGTCTTCTGTAAACGACATTGATTTTCAAGATTATATATTTAAGTATTTTAAAATTAACTAAAACCTACAATTCCGTATAAGAAATTTAAAATGTTTCGTGATTTGCTGATAGTTGCTTTTTATTTGAATGTTATGGCCGTAAGGACTACATTTTTCTTTTCTTTTTTTCCACTTTTTTTTTTGTTATAAATGCCATGGCACAGATTTGAAAAATGTTTATCTTTAAAATCATATATTATTTATGTTTTCCTTGCGAAAAGGATTCGTGGTCGAGGTTTTTATTTTTTCCAAGTAAAATCTGTTGATTTTAAATTGGCTGACCCATGAAGTTTGTATATTTGAATCGAGATAATAATATATGGAATTCTTTTGCTATATAAAAAAAAAAAAAGAGGTTGGATTTCTGATTAAAATAATAATAATTACAAAGATTTGTTGTGCGTGCATAGAATCCCTAAGTACTATTTACACGAAATCATGTGATCATTAATTTTTGCTTGGCTCATGCTTGGGTTGACTTCGTTGACTTCTAAACCATATCCAATAATAAAAATACATAAATCAATGTTCACGCTCTTGCGTCGGAAGCGTTTTCTTGGCCGGAACCGCCACCATCGCCATCGACGGGCTCGTTGCAGTGGTGACTCGCTCGCAGCGAGGACACATGGTAAGGCTAGAGGCGGAGGTCACGGTGGGTGGGCCCACTTTCATGGCTCTAAGCTCTTCTACTTCTCTATGGAGCCTGTGGTTTTGCTCGGTTAATGAACCAAACCACCTTTTAAGATACTCGCATTCCATCTCAGTTTGCTTCAATTTGCTCCTAAACCAAACAAATCCAAAAAGGGCACGGTACGAATTATTTATTAATGCGATGTAAACATATTAAACTCATAGATGTTTTGTACAAGTTATTATATTTTATAACAAACAAACAAGGATCAATTATGCTTGTCGACGATGCAAAATAAATATATTAAAAGTATATAGAATCATGGAAAATAAAAACGCATGAACGGCCCAATGAATTATGAGTCAAAGGGCATTGATGAGAAAGTAAGTACACGAGGCAGAAGAAAGAAAACACATCGATTGATTTACTTGGAATTTATTTAATAAAATATAATTAGAAAACAAAAAAAGTATATATTATAAAAAATATACTTCTACTATAAAAAGGGTGTGGTTATGATTATAGTTATATTTTGGGAAACCGTCATAATAGTAATACGACCAATGTTGAAACTCTTCTTATTTATTGCACCATACCTTTGCCATCTGTTCACAATTATTGAGGGATCTAAATTTAATATTTTGTTTTATATTTAAATGAGTTTTCTTTCTCAAAAATATGACTAACGATTTATAGACTGATTAATAATATATGTTATACACATGAACAAATTATGTTCATGCAGAAAATTGAAGAACTATACGTTACCAAAAAAACAAATGTAATCAGACGAGCGATGAGTGTATGAAACGTTGAGACCTTGACACGTGAATATATAGGTATATATGTATTCATGTATATATTGACCTACTCGAGCCAAAGTGTTTTTCAAACACAACTTACTGCAAGTTAACATCACACATTAAAAAAACGTGTTAATGTATATCATACTTGGCTGCTTCAAAATGCTGTTGTCACTTGTGAAAATAACCATGCAACAACACATATATACGTGATGTGACATATATAACTACTTCAACATTAATATATTATTTTTATTTATATGTGTGTTAAATCGAGTGGCTGTTAGATTATTTCTGTAAATTGTTTGACTTGATAAGTTTATAGGTCAATTAAAATTTTCCTTTCGTATATGAAGCAAGTGGTGATTCATATATATATTAACTCTTCGAGAATTTAAGAAGGACCTAACTAGAAGGAAAGTATTATAAAATTTATAAAATAAACATTTGATGGAGGAATGAGATATATTGTATGAAAAGGACAACATTAACTTTTTTATTATTTAAGGGTACGACTTATATGTTAACGGGGTGGGTCGAATCCGATTCAGATTTCATTTTTATTTTTTGCTTTATTTTATATTCCGTCAACGTTTAACGCTTATGTGAACTCTCAAATTAATCATCAACCACCCGCTTATTGTTTAACCTTATTATAGCCAGATATTTATTCACCAATGATGTAAAAAAAAAGTAGGTTAGAATAAAATAAATGAAAAAGAAACCGTACCTTGCTCTACGGTTTTGGAACCATACTTCAATTTGTCTTGGTCGTAGCATCAAATGCTTTGCAATTGCTTCCTTTTGTTTCTACATTTTACGAAAAGATAAGAGTTACACTGATAACAATTATTAATCAAGATAAAACTAAAAATATTGATGTTTATATTTAGTGAATATTGATTTACGGGATTAAGGGTGTGATTCTGTCTGAAACTATCTTCAAGAAGACGAGACTGTTCTCTAGTGAGACGGAGTTTCTTGCGCGGAGGAGCAGAGCCACCGTGACTGAATTCTTCATCTTCTTCAGACGACGGCAATCGATTCATGTCTAGCTTTAGCTGTTCTCTTCCTCCGCCGCCACTTCCTTCATCTGAAACTTATTGTGTGTTTATTTACACATTATAATAATTAACAACGAAAAACAAACGGAATAGTGTGTGATCAAAGAAAATAAGACGATGAAAACATAGTTATATATCTTTTAAATCAATTTCAGTTTATAGAAATATGAATTATGATAAATTAGTTATACATACATGAGATCTTGTTTTTATTATGACCTTTCCTTCTAAAATGAAATAATAAAATCAGATCATTAACCAAAAGAAACATAGAATCAAAACACAAGCTCCATATATATATGCATAAGGGAATTATATAGTATAGTTACTTATGATCATATATTATATAGTATTTTAGTGTATGTATGGCTTACCGGAGGGAGGAGATGAAGAGAAGCCTGGAACGGAGATAGTAAGATCTAAGTTTGAAGAGTTTTCCGGTAAAATCGCCATTAATTAAGTAATTTAGGGTTCTTCAGGAAGAAAGAAGAAGCAGAAGAAGAAAAGGTAAAGTAAGAGAGGAAAACTAAATAATAAAGAGAGAAACTTGAAGCGTGGCGATGCCTTTATATTTATATTTACACATACATATATTTATATCTTATACATATATATGTATGTGTATATATACACGCACGCATGCGTGATCCATATAATAGAGTACTATATGTATATGCGTACGTATATTATTGTCGTATGTACGTAAATAGTAGTTTTATCATAAAAAGATAACCAATATGTAATGCAAGGAGAAAAAAATAATAAGATGCCTAATGTATAGGTGCCCATTAAATAAATTTATATATAATTAAAACGTAGTAGGAGTATTAACCTATGGAACTTTTATTTTAAGCAGTTATTATATTGTAATTTGAAAAACAAAAATGTTATCTATTGATTAAAAGCTAAATTTAGTCATTGATTAATAAAGACAAGAGCGCGGGGCTTTTGACTGAAGTCCGCGAGTCAAAGGAATATGAGAAGAGTCGTCCGATAAGTGACACGTGTCAAACAGTAAATCCATGGCATAGTAAATGCTGACTCCGTGTGGGAGACTTACCAGCAGGTTTTGTGTTTGTTTAAGCAATTAATTAGTTAGCATTTACTATTCTCTACTTTTTTATAATCAAACATTTGATCGATTCTCTTTTTTTTGTTTTTCCCTTAGGAACCAGATGAAACCTGAGGCGGTCCAAATATCTAGCTTGTGAAAATGATTGAGACCCTGAACTCTTCTTACTCTATACGCTTCTCCCACATTCCATCATCTCTCCCATTACTTTATTATATTTACTTTACTTTTTTCTTTCTTTTATGTTTTATAACACACGATGATGTTTGTTATTTATGGAAGGGTGAAAGTATATATAACTGGTGAAAATTATTGAGGTAGAAACGCATATTCAATAATCATAATTACTACATTGATTTGTGGTTGTTGAATTTTTGTACGGTTTAGAGACGAGCATTTAATACAAGATAAGAATATTACTGTGGGTCAAATGTGACAATATGTCCATCGGCTAACCATGAAACATGTAACGTTTCACTACACGATTTTAAAGTTGATTATTATAACTCAATAACAAGTTAGACTAAATTAGTAAGAAAACAGTTTTCTATGTATGTTTTTTCAACAATTCACATGCATTTTCTTTAATTTGATCGTTTACTGCGATGCATCGTTACAAAACCAGTAAATTATAAATCTAATCAAGTTTGCGTAGATGCAATGAATGTTTATTTATGATAATGTGATATATATATATTTATTTATTTAACGTTATGGTTAAATCTAGTTGTATTCATCTTGCTTTGTTTCCTGCAGGTATTTATATATACATCTTTTTTTTTCTTAGGTCTAAAATTTATATATACATATACTTTGTAATTATGTGCTGCATGTATATTTATGATGATGTGAATATATATGTTTTCGTTGATGTTTTTTTGTTTTTTTTTTTGAACTTTTGTTTTCGTTGGTGTTTAATTATAGTTTGTTGAATTTAGCAGCACTGTGTATTGTTGTAAACCAAAAAACAAAAAAACAAATTAGTACGTGTATATTATTCATTTTATTAAGATAACTAAAAAAGAAATATAAGATAACATACTGGGCCAGTCTAGACTTTTTGTGGTGCATTCTTGGTCATTTGCATGAGTCATATATGTTTTTGCATCTATAATTAAGCACTGGATTTAATTACACGCATTCCTTCATCCGACGACTGCTTAATTATTTGGTTGTGTCCACGATTATATATAATAGTATATCCAGATTTCGTGATTGTGAATAATCATATAGTATATTTGCTCATTCGTATTTCATATTTTAAAAAGAAATTAGTAAAAGTTTATCAAAAAGAAAGTACTAATAGTTGAAAAAATAGTAATCATATTTCTTTTAGTCTTTGAGAAACACTATGAACCCAACATATTTTCTTGTATATTTAAGGTAATTTTGCATGGGACCCAAAGATTCGGCAAGTTATATATTTTCATCGAATATCATAAATTAGAAGTGGAGATGATTCAGAACTTACGACATATAAGATATAAGCTTTAATTTTCTTTATTGTTAATTTAGATTTGAATTAAAAACTTATAAAATTTAGCATGATATCAGAGATCAAACTTAAACGGATATGACCGATCCAAAAAAGTGAGATTCGGTTCAAATGAATGAGCCAAAAAAATGATCTCGAAGAGATATGTTAAAGTATCATATGGTTTAATAATAATATATATAAGATAAGATACGTCATTTTAACTTATTGTCAATTAGTTTTTGAAAATCATAAAACTTAACAAAATTGAAAACGATATATGTGAATGTCTTATAGATTCGAACCAGAGCTTCTCAAATAAAATATCTTATATACAACAACAATTTATCGCTCAAGCATTAGGATTGACATAATGAAAAAACAACAAAAATAGATTGGTACCGATTATTAGTGTTCTTCTTCTTCTTTTTTTGGTACATAGGCTGATTATCTTTGTTAGTGCATGCTGATTTGCGTTCATTACGTTTCAGAAATAGATACAAATATTAAAGGCGGTTATTATATCAGACCAGATCTGTGTAGTCACTAGTCACCATCATATTCGTTGTGCGGTTGATCGCACACAACTACAATCATTGTCTACTTCTTTTTTAAAAAATTATTATTGAAACATATCTGTAACAACTCATAATCGGGGATGGTTACCGGCTTTAAACAGAATAGCTAAAATTTGGTAATTTATCATGTTATTTTGTATATAATTTTTTTTGTTCAATATCGCAGTAAGTGTAATAGTGGCACAGTGATCACTCTCTTTCAAGTTTCAACGGTTGAAAGTATAAAGGTATGTGGATTTTAAAGCTTCAATTATTACTGTTATGAAAGGAGCATATGTATATAATTTGAGGGTGGGAGAGAAGATATTATAGAAAATGAAAAGAGGATCCCCATTTTGTACAAACAGCTTTTGTAGCTTCCGATGAGCAAATCATTCGTCTCGGGACGTACACAGATTTATCTTCCGACATCACTATCTTCTAAAGTAAAAAAAAAGAAGAAGAAGTTTTTGTCTTGTCTCTTAATCATTTTCTCTTTGGATCCAAACCCAATTCTAATCTATTTTCATTTTACTTTTGCTACTCATAAGGTTTCAATTTCAATTCGCACAAAAGACAATCATCAATAACATTAATGCAAATACATTAGAGAAATAAGGGATTGTTTCATTATTGTTAATAATAATAAAAAAAAAACGAGGGTTAAAAAGCCGTCATAGTTATGTGTGAAAGCTTTTGGTCTTGTAGTGTTCAAATTTAACAAGAGCATCGTCTTATCATGATTGTCTTTGTCAAACCCCACCTCCCATGCGAAGTTATCGTAAAAATAAATTCAAAATGTAAAATCCCACAAATTATCGTCAAAATATTGCCGACCAGCACCAATTATAGCTCATACATACCAAAAAAAAGAAGTAAATATATATATGGTTCTATCTAAAACGATGATCTCTTGATTATGTTTCGTTTCTCAAAACATGTCTGATATTCTTTAATAATAATCGATTCAATATGGATCTAGTTGTGAGAGAAAAAGGTAAGTGATTATACGATGGACTGATTTGCTAGTGACAAGAAGACGCAGAATGATGAAGGACACCGATTCGCGCACAAGAATGTGTCCATGAGATGTGAAACAACTTACCAACACTTCAAGTTTCAACATGGAAGAGAAGGTTTTTCTGTTGGGGGCAAAAGACAAGGATGAGACAAGAAGGTTAGTGGGTCCCATTCTTTGATGATTGGGTAGGAAACATTTTGTGGGCCACCACTTGTCTCTTTGTCCCTCCCCCGTGAATCTCCTCATTGGTTGCTGCTAAAACTCCTGTGGGTCCACTCACCATTCCTTCCTATTATACCACTTTCTACACTAATTCGCACTCCACAAAAACTCTCCTATAATAAACTACAGTTAGTTAGTAGTATGTATAAATAAAGCAAGCACTGATTTATATACTTTTATATATCTGTTTAGGATTGTCGTTTTTTATTCAGTTTGATCTTCATTTTAGTGTTTTTCATCCATCTGCCTTTCTCGTTTGGGTTCTTGTCTTCCGGGTTATGACTCAAGAGGGCACTCTGGTTGTCCACCTGATTTGTATTTCATCCGTGGTTATCCGAATTATTTCAATAAAACAACAGTGTTAAAAAAAAAATTTATATACTTTTATAGATCCCATTAGTTCAAGTCCTATTCAAATAAGACCACAAAACTCTACATGGCATCATCAGCTCCAAGTATCAATCTTTTTTCACATGAACGCAAAACTTAAAGCTACTATTAAAGCGATAATCTGATATCGACCCCAAAAAACTTAAAGCGATAATCTGATATCGACCCCAAAAAACTACACTACTAACAACATGCTGTGTCATGTCATCGTACCGAAATACCAAAAGGGAATGCGAAATACCGAGTATGTAATAGGAAAATGGTATGTACATTGGCCTCTGTGTGCAACCTTTTAGTCCCCCAGTAGACAAAGTGGCTGTCTCATGCTAAGCTCAGCTTTCAGCGCTGGAAACTTCTCCAAATCGTGAGAATCTCCTAGAACATTCTGTTTAAAACAGAGCATCAAAGGCAAAGTATGATTACAGAGAACATAGAAGTTTATTATTTGAGTGTAACGGGAGAATGAGTGATTACCAAAGCGGCGATGTGGGCTTCCTGCAACATATTGCCGTCTATCTCTAGCCTAGCGACCGGGAACTCTGGTAAGTGCCCAGACTGTTTCTTCCCAAGCAAATCACCAGGTCCACGTAGAAGAAGGTCTATGTTTGCCAAGTAAAACCCATCTGATGATTTCCCCAACATCTTCAACCGTTTTAGGCTATTGGCAGTTGACCCAATTAATAAGCATTTCGATTTTCTGGTTCCACGGCCAACGCGTCCTCGGAGTTGGTGTAACTGAGCGATTCCAAATCTTTCAGCATTCATGACGACCATCATTGAAGCGTCTGGAACATCAACACCTATCTCTATCACCTGGGTGGAGAGAAGTATCTGTGTCTCTCCGCTTCTGAATTTTCTTAGAGCCTCTTCTTTGTCGTCACTCTTCATCCTTCCGTGTAATAGTCCGCAGCTGTACTTTGGAAATTTTTTGGATATTATTTCGAGCTCAGCAGAGGCAGCACGGAGCTGTGGCAGTTGCTCTGATTGTTCGATAACGGGATACACAAGGTATACTCTCCCTCCAGACTCCAGGTCTTTCAGCATCATCTGTCAATTGAAAGATGATAAGATTAGGTACTGTTGAAATTTTTAAAAATCAAAAGCAAAGTCTTGAATGATTGTTTCTATGCTAGGAGTCAAGAAAAAAGATGTAGTTACCGAGTAGACTTCCTTAAAGCCAGTCTCATTTCCCTCAAAAATGTGCGTCTCAACTGGTATTCTCCCAAGTGGCATGCCAGTAATCTGAAGAAACAAAGAATTGCAGTCATTAACAATGCTTACCGACGTTTAAATACATGGAACAAGTGAGTTTCTACCTGATGAATTAAAATGTAAACAATTTACATACTTGAGTCAAAGAAATATCTCCGTATAAAGCTAGGGCAAGTGATCTCGGGATTGGGGTGGCTGACATTGCAAGAACATGAGGAGCCATATTGAGATCAGCTTTGGAAGTATCATCAGAGTTAGATGAGCCAGTTTTTGAGATTATAGATGTCCCATATAACTGCAGCAGTCACGCAACAATAAACTTACTTCAGTTTTACGAATTATATGCTTGTGTCGATCATATGATATTTCAACTATCTGACAGAATCAAAATATTCTGGGGCCCGACCTTGCTGTTAAATTTTCCTCTTTGGATTACACCAAACCGTTGCTGCTCGTCAACCACGGCAATACGTAATGCAGAGTACTCAATCTTTTCAGCTATCAGACTGTGAGTTCCAATTACAATCGATATAGCTCCACTTTGAAGATCCTGGCATCAATTTCCAGCTAATAAGGAAGGAAACTTATTGCATTGTATAATTTAAAGCGACTTATTAGCTGCATGACTTACCTGGCGAATCATTCGTGATTGTTTTGTCGGGGTTGAGCCTGTGAGCAACCCAATGGTTGGCTTGGATGATACCCCCTCCATATTCTCCAGCAGATCACGCAACTGTTCATAGTGCTGGATCGCAAGTAATTCTGTGGGGGCCATGAAAGCTGCCTACATATGGGAAGATGGTAACATGCCAATAATAAGTCAATGACGTATCTAAGAGGATTTGATTGAGAAATTAACTTCACTCGGTGAAATTTATAAAGGTTGTAGCGATATTCCATTGACCAACCTGGTAACCAGATCCTACGACCTCCATGCACGCCAAGAAAGCAACCACTGTTTTTCCACATCCAACATCACCCTAAAAAGGAAACCGATCTATCAAGAAACTTTCATTTGTTAACAATAAAAAAGTTTACAAACACTTTAAAATCTGATAGTGTTAGCCTAGTAAAGTGGCTAAACGACTACAAAAAAGAACAGAACTATAACCCAAAAAAAAAAAATTCCAGCCAGCTCCACTGACAAAACTACCTGTAAAAGCCGATTCATTGGAATCGGACGCTTTAGATCCCATATTATTTCTGAGACAGCACTTA
Organism: Eutrema heterophyllum; assembly: GCA_002933915.1. Taxonomy (NCBI): domain Eukaryota; kingdom Viridiplantae; phylum Streptophyta; class Magnoliopsida; order Brassicales; family Brassicaceae; genus Eutrema; species Eutrema heterophyllum. The sequence continues at coordinate 426,784 of PKMM01011668.1, read as the reverse complement.
GCTGGCTAGGAGTAAGGGAATATGGTAGAGCCTTCAGAAAACTCTTGGTGAGATGGGACCATTCTTCTATATAAACGGAATTGAGCACTGGATTTTTAAACTTATCCAGCAATACATCTTTCTCTAATTTTGTGCCAAGACCTTGAAGCATTTGGTACAAGCGTGCCAACTGTATGAAAACAAAATTCAAAGAACGCAATGCTTTTTTTACTAACAAATTACGATTAAGAATGCCGCTTCTGAGAAGAAAATTAACTAGCTACCTGTAGGTAAAAGAACTCGTCGAATATAAGCCTTTTGCGAGCTAAATCAGCCTCATCTAAATTCTTGGGCTCGTGAATACCAATATAGGCCTACATTTATAGCGAGGAAAAAAGTGAAAACGAAAATCAATTGAGGACATAAGATTTCGCTGTGGATTAAAGAAGAAGTTAATCAAAGAGCATGCTTCAGCAGAGAAACAAGACTTACATCATGGAGAGATGGTAGGCCAAAAACTGTAGTGATTTCCTTAGGAAGCTGATCCATGTTGGCAGGGAGAACCTGCAGAACCCTGAGAGACGAAAGAGGGTGAGGTGTGAGAAACAAAATCGAAATATGTAGCTTAGTTCTGGGAAGTTCAAGTGTTTTATAATATGTGAAGAACAATTTTTATATTCAGGCAAGTCTTGAAACATAAAATGACCATGTTCAAGGTGAGGCTTTTACTCAAAATCAAAACTGTTGTCTAAACTACATTTCGGTCTGGAAAAAAAAAAGTAATTTTCACCCACCACCACTGAAAATCATGGAATAGAAAGAGAAACAAAACCTGGAGATGACATCGCTAAGGAACTTCGGGGTCAATCCTCCTTTTGACGGGTAAATAGGATATGGTCTCCCCTGAGCTTGAAGAGATGACTCATCTTCATCTCTGAGTACATCAATATTGTATTCCTTCATTTCAAAATGATCTTCCGCACGCAGCGCCTTCACCTAGATTTCGAAGAGATTATCAACATATTCTTGAATCAGCAGGGTTGCCAAAAAATTTCATCCACGTAAATCTGAGTCTAAAGGTCTTTACCGTGCTTAAACAAGCCCAAGCTTCAAAAGCTTACCTCAGGAAGAGTGCTAAAGACTTATGAGGCAGTATGACAAACAAGTATACTACCTAAGCAAAGGCATAACAAGCACATACAAAGACAAGTTTAGGGGAACCAAAGGACTAACCTTCCCGCTAACGCATACAAGGTCCCCAGGCCTATGTTTCTCTTGTATACTATTAAGAAATGGTTGCCATGTAAAGCGAGCACCACGAAAAAATCTCTTCAGATGCAAAAAAAATGTTTTCCCTCCTTTATCATCAGCATTATAACTCAGATTCTCCGGAGTTCTATCTTTGCCTGTAACTTCACAGCTGACAATAACCTCAAGAAATGAAAACGAAGAGCTAGCTCTAACTCCCCTGCACATTCAATTGCACAGAGTTAAATTTGAATTCCAAAACGTGTAGATGCGGCCACATAAGGCATAACCAATCCATGAAGGTTACTGATACATAAAAGTAAAGAAATTACCAGCAGACAAAAAGTGGTAGCAGAACCGATTTCTTGATAAAGATCTTTTTGAGAATGTTTGAGATGAATTTTAGAATGATTTTAGAAAGAAAAAAACACAATTTGGGACAAAAAAAACTCACTTGGAAGACAAGACTTTCCCAACAAAAATCAAGTACTGTCCATCCTCAATATCAACATGTGCATTCTGCAAATCTACATAAGTTCGAGGAAAATGATGCAATAGTTTCCTCACCTGCATTGAAAGAGAGTTTCAAGAAATGGGTTTAAGCCTTTCCTCAAGAAAATGTTTTTGTTTCCATGTATTTAAATGCCTACCGTGTGAAAGCCACAATTGTCTAGCTGATGACTGTGCCTCTTACTTAACCCAGGCATAGAACCTATAGCACAGCTAAGGAAACGCTGAGCGGCAGAGTCATCAGAGGTTGTTTCAACTTCAGATGTTGCAGTTTGGACCGTAAAAGAAGAACCATCTGACATTTCTTCTCTGAGATTGGAAGAATCAACATTCAGAACCTCTGGACAGAAGGAAGATAATGTTCCGGAAAGATTGTCCGGATCAAGCCATCCTACATGGATGGGAGTGGGAAGGAAACTGTTTTCAGTTGGCGTTTTGGGAATGCATTTTTTTTCTTCGGAAGATTTGCTCTTGCTGTATAATTCCACCGGAAGAGAATAGCCAAGAGTGATTGCAGGGAACCTCTTACACGCCGATTCAAGTTCTTCCTTAACTTTCTCATCAGATTTCTTATCAAATATATCATCAACATTATCATACTCCATCAAAGCTGCAACCTGCGTGATAGGGTAAGGAATCACAGCTAGTTGAAACGCATAGAGAAACATGAATACAAAGTTCATACACCAAAGCTCAAAACCAAACCAATAAACAAACAAAACTGCATTTACCTTAGTTATCAACTTTGACTGATTTTCGAGCCTAGCAGTCGCAGACTTCTCAACATGTTCCAGAAGATTTTCAGGAAATTTATGCTTTGACCGATAAGATACCTTCCACACTTTGGAGAAGAAGAAACTACTCAACCTACAAAAACCAGTTTTGACTGATCTACACCAACCTAATTTCAACAAACAACAAAAATCAGAGAAAGTGATGAATAGAAACTACCTCATTCTATTCCAGCTTCCTCTCTGAGCTTCGATTACAATCACACTCCTCAATCGTCTACCAGCAAAACACTGAGAAATTTTTCAAAAGAACACATCAAAGACCGAATACCCACATCAACATGGATACGTTGTCCGAACAAGCACAATCATAAAAACAGGCGAGTACCATGCCACATGGTTGCACCAAGGATAGAGTCACTGCCGCCATTAGAGTTCAGAATATGGCTTGCCTGAAGAAATCTCACATCGAAGTCTGAAGAGGGTTTCTGAGGCTAATCAGAAACACTTGCAGACGAATCAAATTGACCAGAATCGAATTGGGAAAGTCTCTTAAGAAAATTTCGCTGAAACAAAACCCCTGAAATTCCAAGTTACTGAGCACGAATCGAGTTGAAGAGAGAGGGACTTGAGGCCTATTTGTCTTTTTAGTCTTCAGTTAATTTATTTATCAGACAATATTTTATCTTTTTGAGTTTTTCATTTTTGGTCTGGACCAAAATTGAAACTTTACTGGTCTCGGTTTTAATTTGATCGGTTGTTAATTCAGTATGAAGTTGTTCATGTGCAGAAAAGTTTCAATTTTGGTCCAGACCAAAAATGAAAAACCGATCTGCACATGAAAAATGAATTATGGTATGAAAAATGAACAACTTGTTGTTCATGTGCAGAAAATTTAACATGCAAGAAAAGAAACCAAAGGCTTTTAACAAAATAAAAAAACAAAGGTTATGAAGATATCTTAAAATGTTTTTACAGAAAATTTATATTAGGTTGGTGGTGTTGATCAAATCAAAGCTGGTGCTTCTTTGTAAGATGTTAGATAGATTGTAGATATGGTTCTAAGGAGATAAAGATTGTAAATATGGTTCTAAAGAGAAAAATACATGAATTCAAGTTCCAAGAGAAACCATTACACACAACATGAACAGAGCAAGAGCAATGAAGAAAGAGTTAAGTGAAAACTCCGTAAGAGACATCATACAATACGCAGAACAATCAATGGTTTGCTGCTAAACAACTTGAGAATCAATTTTTTTGACTAAGAGACTGCAGAGGAGACGCCGACACATCTGGAAGCACAGATACTATCACTCCTCACTAGACAAGCAGACCGTTTCACCGCAGTTGCTGCTTTGTCTACTTGTGTTGTTGTCTTCTGTGATGATAAGCCAGTCGCTGTGTTTGGAGTCTGTGGAGGTGTAACCACCACTGAAGACGAAGACGATGCGTGAACCGAATCAGCACCCTCGTCCTCTGATGAGCACACCCGTTCTCTGCAACAAACCAAAGCGGGTTATGGCCTGATTCGCTTAAACTCATCATGGTTCAGTTTCAAGAAGTAACTCACCTTGGGAGTGAAGTGTACTTTCTCTGGATTGGTGGCGAGTTTCGTTCCTCTTCATCGTCGTTGTGATCTTCGAGTCTGGCAAACTCTTGTTTGATCTGATCTACTCCGCTGGATGTCAAGATCAATTCACAAAAATCAGACAAATTTTCTTTTCAACGAATAACCAAGTTTTATTGAGAAATTGGGTCGAACCTCGGGTATAGAAAATGAGAGTTGATGTTCTCTTCTCCTTGTAGATACTCTTGCAACATCTGTGGATGGTACTCTAAAATCTGTTTCATATCCAGAAAGAAAACGAATCAGTTCAAGAGATTCCTAAAACTCAAATCACATTTTAATCTCTTAAGCATATGATTCCTTTAATGTATTTATATACCTCTCTGTACATGAGCTCCCTCACATCATCCCGAGTCAATTTCCTCCTCTCAAACTCAAACTCGAGCTTCGAGATAGGTTGCCTCGAAGGTTCATACTCCACATTTGCCAATCCTTGAAAATACGGATCAGCCAATGCCTGAACAAGGAAGGAAACAAAAGCATTAAGAATCATAAAATGAATGGAAGTACATGGAAAAGAAAACTGAGTTTCAGTTTTTTTCCTCTTACCTCTTCTGCAGAGGGACGGTCCTTTGGGTCAAAAGCAATTAAACGCTGAAGCAACTTCAGCGCCACAGGATCGATATTGGGGAATTTATGGGTGAAAGGAACAGGATCCTTTCGCCTCATGTTACTCAAATACTTTCTAGCCTTCTCATTCCGAATCTACAGTTCCATTATAAACAGCCTCATGACACACAAAACTAAAAAAAACTTGCACCCAAAGCAAGTCTATTTTGGAGAGAGAAGCCTCTGTATTGGGAGTTAGCTTCCGGGAAAAGTAAAAACAAAACAAACCCTGGATAGAGTTATCGGCGACGGAGTCCCAAGCAGATCCGTGACAAGTTCTAGCTGGTGCACAACGTTTTTGCCAGGAAACAAGGGTTTTCCAGTTAGCATCTCAGCAAATATGCAGCCAACGCTCCACATGTCAATCGCCGGCGTGTACTGCACACACATACCAATTCCATAAGCTCACATATCAAATTATCTATATGCATAAGGCTTTATATGGAAGCAGAACAAAAATTTACGTTAGAATAGAAGGAACCACAGAGCTCAGGAGCACGGTACCATCTTGTAGCAACGTAGTCCTTGCAAAGGAAGATGACAAGATTGGTTACTTAGCAGAAGTACATATTACTTAATCATATTGAAGTCAAACGCATTACGACATACCTCTCTGTAAAAGAACAATAAACTAACTTACTATGCTTTCATAACTCTCTGCGTATTAGAATTTCTTCAAGAACTTAATGAATTGAAAACTGTAAAAGAGATGGATAGATACATACAGTCCAGAAAACGGCAGAAGGGGAATCAGTGAAGGACACACGAGCAAGTCCTAAATCACAGATCTTGATTTTGCAATCAGCATTAGCGAGGATGTTCTTAGGCTTCAGATCTCTATGGAAAACATGCGCTATAGACAAACACGAAACAAACAAGGAGCCAAAAGATGATAAGAACATTATCATCTAGCGCAGACGGAAAAAAAAAAGAAGGAAAAAATGAAGATGAAACTCTAAGAGCTAAACACAGTTTGAGAGGGAAGGGAACCAAGAAACCTTACCTGAGTGCATGAATTTTAAGCCACGAAGAAGTTGGTACAAGAAGAATTGATGATGCTGAGGAGTGAGGTCGTCATTTACCTTTAAGACATGGTGAAGATCTGACTCCATCAACTCAAAAACTACATATACATCTTTGAATTCCTTGCGACAAGGAGGTAGCATTATATGTTTAATCTCAACGATGTCCGGATGTCGAAGAAGCCTGAGAAGCTTAATCTCTCTGAGGATCCGAATCGCATCTGAGACATGTTCAAACACATTGGTCATCTTCTTTATCGCCACTTTCCCTCCCGTGTGTGGACATTCTGCAGAAGCAACAACTCCATAGCTTCCTTTTCCAACCACTTCTTGGATCTGATATTGGCTTGCTTCACCATAGTCCGTGAAAAACTCTTTCTCCAACATGATTTTTTCTTCACTGTTTAACAACATTCCATCACAAAAAACCCAGAAATGATTTGTAAATTTATCATCAAGAGAAAACCCAGAACGTTGTTTCAGCTAAATCTGCTAATCAGATCAAATATACAAACGAGAAAACAAACCCAGAAACATCCGATCCCTGAGTAATCCCTAGATCGATTCAGCTAAAAATAACATGTTATCCACAAGGAAGAACCCTAAATAGCATCAAATTAAGAGAAGGGAAGATAAAAAAAGACAAGACCTTTTGATTAATCTTGGAACAAAGAGAAAGTAATTCCCACGAAGCTGCAACGAAAGATGATGGATGTCTGAAATTGTAAAGCACACGCAATTATATAATTAAATGAACCGGGTAAAGACAAACAGCTCATTTCAGCTTTCGCGATTACTCAAATTTAAACACATTTTAAATAATGATAAACACCTTTAAAATTACCTGAACGCGTTTTTATTAAAAAAGAAAGAAACAACTTGCCCAAATTCCCCAACCAAAAAAAAAAAAAGCTTAGATAATAAGCCAAAACAAAATCCTGAAAATGACTTTTTTTTGCTGCCAGAGAATCTAGTTGAGGATTAAAACTCTGAAATCACTGTAAGAAAATACAATAAAAATAGGAGGAGGAAAAGGGAAGCCGCACGCCGATTAATATATTCCTAAAATGCGAGCCATACCTTATCTTATCTTCGATTCCCAAATTTCACGGAATAATTCAACAGAGACGGAGAGAAACAATAATAATAATGTGATGAGAGAGAGAGAGAGAGAGAGAGAGAGGATAGGATATTGTGAGTTATGGAAGACACGGCTCGTTGCCGCCGATCTGTCTTTTTCATCTATCCCGACACCGTTTTATAGCGGTTCCAACTTCTCCCTCCATTGTTGACCATCTTTGTAAAGCGTCGTCGTTTGGGGACGGTGCTCAAGATGGTATAAAACGATATTGCTGGCTTTGACTCTTGGTTACTCTAGTGGGCGTTTAGCATAGCAGTCAACTGCCACGTCGCTGCTACATAGACATGGATCAAAAAAGCAAAGCTTTTGTTTAATATCGTCGTCAACTGATTCCAACCAAAATTGTTTACAATCTCAAAACACCTCCATTAGTATCTGATATCTCTCACCTGAGTTTTCCATGTTGGAAAAAAAGTTAATAAAATCAAATTAGAGTGAATATTTTAAATAGTAGAGAAATTCACCCACAAGTCTTTCATTTGAGTTTTTCATATTGAAATGGGTGGATTTTTCCGCTATTTAAAATACAAATCCAATTTAATATTTATTTTTTGCCAATATGAGAAACTCATGTGAAATATAAACAATGGAAATGTTCTCAGAGTAGCTTAAAACTCTTTAAAGGAGACCCACCCCCAAATAACTCGGATAGAATAAACATTTTATAATGAAAATAACAAACTCGAAACGGATAGGAAAAACTGTTATAGTTGAAACCTTTAGTAAATCCTATATTATCGTGGCATCAAACCACATAAAACGACACCCAACGATCATTGAGAGTAGTCACCTAAAAAATAAAATTATTATTTCTCTAAGTTCTAACCCATTTAAAATAACGATGGCTAGAATACAAATTTTATTTTCTTTTGTTAAAGGGCCTTCATATTATAAATAAAAATAAAAATAGAATACAAAATTTGCGCATATTTAAAAGATCACACGTATAATATACATAGTAACACAAATCATATATATTTTCGAGCCGACCTACGTCCGAATAGGCGAATAATGCTCGGTGTTCTACTTTATTAATATGATTTATTATTCCGTTATTTTATATATCACCACTAAGTTCACGTATACATGGAGATTATTTATTTTTGTACCAAAAGTCAATATCCATAGTAAATTATTTTGCAAGTGGCAAGCTTTCGTAATCATTTATTTTTAAATAAATGAAAAACCATATGCGCTTTGTTACGTCATAAAATCTTCTAATTACAAAATCAAGTTACATAAACCAGTTGACCTAACTTGAAAATAACAATTTATAAAAGCTGCTGTCTTCAAAACTTCCTATTTTGACGGAAGAGAATGTACGGAACAAGATAAGGACATGTACATAATCATATTCATTCATAGATTTTTTTTTAAACAAATAATAATATATAAGTACTGTCGTACTTGTTGAGGCCTGGTTGAGGCACGTATTTACCGGAATGATTTAGAATGAGGTTATACGAAAGAGTTTTAGAGAGAGATTTGATCTCTGATGAGGAATAAATCAATATGCTTAAGATGAAAAACGTTCAATAGTTATTGAAATATCAATCTAGTGTCTTCAGATCGATCGTATTGTGACGCTCAAATTAGGATACTAAACGAAAGAGTAATTAACAAAAGGATTTGCTTAAGTGTTAACGTAAGAAACTAAGAATATGCTTACGGAAGCCTTAGCAATATCTTAAGGTTTTAAATTCCTTTACGTATTGACGTTATAAAGTGTTTATATAGTCATATCTTCATAGGTTTGGCTATCGGGTCGAGTGTTCCACTTTTTTTTTTTTTTTTTGTCTAAATGTTAAATAGAGAGTGTCCCACTTCCACTTGGTTGATGTTGGCAGGATTTAATGGCGTGACCTTTCAGCTTGTAGGTGAACCTAGTACATGTTTCAGAGACGTGCTCGTCTGAAAAGTCCGGCGAAGGTGATCATGATGCCTTCCGTGCGGTTGCGTTAAATGTGCGTGAAGATGGTTCGGTCACGCATTTAATGCTCTCTCACTCTCTCAGACGTCCGAATCGTTAAATTCCCCACACTAACCACGAACGTTTTCGTCCTCGATTGATGCCAATGCGGGATACCATATACGAGAGACGAAAGGTCTCGTCTTTCCCGAATGTGTCACGAGTGGATTCGTCGTCCATATATGTTTAGGAACATTTACTCTGAAGAATCCTATTTTTATTAAATTTTTGTTCTAATCGTTAGGTGATGAGACGTCAAAAAAAAGAAAAAAAACGTTAGGTGATGGATACGATTAAAAAATAAAATAAACATAAATAATTAATTAATTAATTAATGTTCGAGTCCTACCATTTATCTCTCCAATGTCTACTCCATGATTTCTCTATCATCGATTTTAGTTTCGAAAATTCAGTTTGCAAGTAGACATCATTATACATGTTTAAAGGAAAAAAAAGTAGACATCATATAGAGTAAGCTAATGGGCCTCATACATTGTGTAAAGTCCCAAATCAACAAAAAAAGGAAAAGACCCAAAAAATTCAACAGCCGGAAGTCCATTTAGAGAAAGCCTTAGAAAACTCTAGTCATATTCCTTATATAAATAGATCTAGAGATCGGAGAGACATTTTTGCAAACATAAAATCCTAACAGCAGTCGACGACCAGAGGAGCTAGCCGTCGATCGTCGCCGAGTATCACCGCCACCGCCGAGTATCACCGCCACCGACCACTGCCGTGACGAGGAGGAGCCGCTGCGAGTCTACTCTGAGCCGCCGTCTTATCGATTCCTATCGATTCCGCAGCTTCTAGCCGTCGTTAGTAGTAAATCTTATATGTTTCTCTTCATAAACCCGAGATCTGTAAAGTGAGAATTAGATCTAGACTCTTCTCTATGTTATCTTGTCTTCTTCTAGTGTGTTGAGTCTAGGTTTACACAAATATGTTGCGTGTTACGGAGTACAAATACGTTTGTTTGTTGCATCTTGGTTGATAGATATGCATCTTATATTCAAGATTGAATATGGACTTAGGAAATCATTAGAAAAAGCATATGCATACTTGTTTGATAATCTTGTTGTGTGATTAATGCGTGTAAAGTAGTTAGATGGTGTGAAAACACTAAGAGATGTCTGTCACAAGGCGAGGTGGCGCACACGGGTTTGATGGGGCTGATGTGTGACGCCTAACGAGGCATCAGTTCTCAACGCCGGGGGCTATGACGAGCCTTATGTGAATACCTTCGGGTATGGTGGAGCCGTGGGTTCGTGATGGTCATGGACCATGTCATCTTGTTTGCGTAGTTGTGTGGGTGTTGTTAGAACGTGATGTTTGTTGCTCATTTATACTTATTATTGGCATGTTAGTTGGATATGAGAGGGTGTGGTGTTTGTTTGTGACTCTCTCATCTCACTTTTTTTTATGAATGTTTGTTTGTGTTTGTTTATGACGCTATCATCTCACATTTCGGTACTTATAAGATTTGAAAAAAAATTGCAAGGGATTTGCTACGGAAATTTGCGACGAATTTGCTAGGAAAAAGCAATTTACAAGGGATTCACTACATATTTGCGACGGACAATTACTTTTCTTTTAAAACGTGTTCCACCTAACTCCACGTACCTGCTCTCGCAAAAACAAACCTTCGCAAAGCCCTCGCAAATTTGCTAAAGAGACATGCCTCGCAAATCCCTCGCACAATTGCTACGAATTTGCGAGGAAAATTTATCCCTCGCAATATCGTCGCAAAGTCGATGCAATTTGCGACGACAGAATCCCTCGCAATTTTGCGAGGGCTTTGCGACGAGCTTGAAAGCGCTCGCAAATCCCTCGCAAGCTAGTCGCAAATCTGTCACAAATTTGCGAGGGAGTTTGTCAATCGCAAATTTCCTTTGAAAATCGACAATTTTCTTGTAGTGTGAATGGGTTCTAGGTTTCATTCTCATTGGGTAATCCAAATTACTCACCTCTTCCTTCTTGCATGTGAGTTCGATGAGCAATTCGAGGAGCTGGAGTAGCGATCCTGGTGTGGTGCGGGTTTTTAGTGTTTTCATTGGTTTTTGTTTCTTTTTGTTATTTTGCTAAGATGATTATTCATTATTTGCTTCAATTATTTTGGGATTTATGCTTGGTATTCGTAAGATCTTTTATTGAGATTGAATGAGATGAAAATTATTCAGGAGATGTGGTTACTTGTGCACTAGTTAGGCATGTAGCATACCCGAAGCACCGGTTTCTTTGAGAAGTTGGGATAGGGGTGTTACACATTAGCTGATGAAAGCCATATATGGGCAAATTTATTCGATATTTACCGTTCTATCTAGGCTTATTTGTTAATTCACATCACAAGGCATTTTATCCTAATAACATTATTACTAAGGTGTTTTTATTGTTTTAATATTTCTTTTTATTGGAATACATTAACCACTAGATACTTAGCTTGTTAATTTAAATGGATCAGATGATAATCCTATTTAAAATACCTCCCAGCAAGGACGACGAAAATGAAATGCATTAGTCCAAAATTTGGAGGTATTTTGATCCTTACCTCCGATCTTTATATGGATTAGATTATCATCTGATCCATTTTAAAACAATCAACTATTTTTATATGGATTAAAAACCTTCAACTAAAGTTCATTAATGAAACTAAACCTCATTCTATAGTAACATGAAAACCTTGAACTATTTTCGTTCAATGAAACGTTGCAGTGTGTTTTGCGAAACAATGTGTTTGAGGAAAAAGGGAAAAACATCACTTCCCAAAAATAATGGAAATTAAATATCGTGTCATGTAGTACAAATAATAATTTACTTACAGCTTAAAATCTTCATTCAATTGACTTTTTATGTTTGTTAAAGTTTAATAGTTTATGTTTTATTTATTCTTCTAATTTTAAGTTATGTTAATAGATAGATTCTAACGAGGGAAAACTATCTATTTTCTCACGAAATATTCCTTATCTAGCTAGATCCCTCTTGAATTATGTATTCTGTATATCTTTCTACGAAATTAAAGTTAAAGATTTATTTTTCCCGAAAAAAAATTCGAGACCTATATACCCATGGATATTGGTTTCGACGGTTTATGATCTAAACCGAAAGCAAACCATCAAAACTTGGAATTAAACCGAACAAAAAACCCGACCCGAACAAAAAACTCTGATCCGACTTAAAACCCGACCCGTATATCTATCCGCCTAATAATTACTAAAAATATAGGAAAAGAAAAAACAAAAATTTGTTTTCTTCTTCTCCTTCCTCGTTTCCTCAGTCGCTCTTACCTCCCTCCTCCATCCTTTGATGAAACAATCCAGATTTCGATTGTAAAAACCGAACATTTCTTTTCTTTTGTTTTTGAGGATTTTGTTAGCTTTTCATTTATTCTTTATGGTTCTAATTCCCTTAAATCGATCGATAATTTGATCAAATCGACTTCTCATCACTCCGACCCGAGCCCGACCCGTATTTCAAATGGATGTTCTTCTTCTCTATCCTCTTCTACAACTTATCTCATCAATCAAACAAAACAAAATGAAACCCAGAAAAGAAAATTTCTCATCAATCAAACAAAACGAAACCCACAAAAAGTTATCTAAGAATTTCTTCTCATTAATCAAACAAAACCCACAAAAAACAAAGCTTTGATAACGAGAGGCGATTCCCGTGCGGCGTCTTCCGCCTCTTCCTCCTCCACATCGCCGCCGCCGCGGATCCTCTCGTTCTGGTCAAAATCGAAGCTTCTTTTCGACCTAGAGTATCTCCTTGTTTTAGCGGCGGAGTTGCTCCGTCTCAGCTTCCCACATTGTGTCAGTATAGCATCAACCATTTTCTTATTTTTGATGCAATTCGTGAGATTTGGGTATCTATCACGGCATCGGCATACGGAGAGGCGACGTCGTCCTCATCCTCTCTCCCAACTCCATCTCCATCATGGTCGTCTGTCTCGTCGTCATGTCACTCGGCGCAGTTATCACTACCGCGAATACTCTCAACACCGTCGGGGAAATCTCCAGACAGATCGCAGACAACAATCTGGCTCCTAAACTCGCCGCCTCTGCCGCTATCTCCGTTGTCCTCACGGAGGAAGACGAGGAGCGCGTGGGATCAGCTCTCAAAGCAAAGGAGTGATATCGTCTCACCGGAACTTGATCCCGCACATGGCGAGATACGGATTGTTCCTTGTTCTTCTTCTTCCTCTATTCTTTTCCTTCCTCCGACAATTCCACTGGAATTTTGGTACTGATAAATCTGATGTTGGTACCTTCAATTTTATTTATGAATTGGGGAAGGAGACGATGGAATCGAGTGCGAGGCTGAAATGCCATATCGCATGAAAAAGTAATCCAATATGCCATAACTCTAATAATTAATTTTATTTTGATTTTCTTTTAATAATAAAAATCGTGGAAATTCCTTGACTACCCTCGTTTATCAAAAATATTACAAACCCAACCAAATTTATACCCACCCATCCGACCCAAACCCGATAACCCCGGTTATAACCTGACCCAAACCAAATTTTATCCCCAATACTTGAAACTTACTAATTTACACGAATCTATTCTCGATTCACCCCTAATTTCACAAAGTGAATAATTCGAAGTGCATCGTTTGCGCTCCCGGACGAACCATCAGATTTCTCGGCGTGACTCGTTGCCGGCGAATCTACCTCCCTCTCCTTCTCTCCATCTTCGCAATCCTCTACGACTCTCTCCCCCTCGGCTTCCGTTTTCTTTTCCGGCGTTACCTCTTCCTCCACCGTCGTTTAGTGTTCTTCCTCCGAAAGCTTCGTCGTTGTCGGCCGCTAATTCGTCAAAGGTAAGCGGAATTTGACATATGTTCTTGTTACATTGTGAAATGAAAAAATAAATAAGGTTTGATGGATCGGGTTTTATGTATTCAGAGATGGCTCGGGTTGAAGACGGTAATGGTGAGTATGAGTCAATAGAGGGCCGAAAGGATCCAAGCCAAAGAGAAGCAGACACAAAAGCAGATACAGAAGCAGGGACAGAAGGGACAGCAACAGAAGCAGCAACAGAATGACCAACAGAAGCACCTACAGAAGCAGCAACAGAAGCACTAATAGAATCACCAACAGAATCTCATTATCCTCAAATGAGTCCAGAAAGAAACCGTACTCCTCCTCCAGAAGAGAGAAACTCAGATTTTTTTGATGGGGTCGAAGAAGAGGAAGTGGTTATGTCTTCACCGTCGAAGGTATGTACATGTACTTTACTTGAGACTGAGAATGATATAGGAGAAGTAGTTAGAAATTGTGTTGTTGGTACTAAATGGGACAACTGGAACAACTACGGTTTAGTCTGTTAAGAATACTGTGTGTGTGAATTTGTTTGAATTTGCAGGAGCATTATTACGATGTTGAAAGCCAACCACTGCTACCAGAGAAGCTTTTATTCGATCGAACCCAATTTACCAAGACATGTAAGATAGGATCGAGGTGTTGTGTGACGCAGGCGGTGACGGTGATAGAGGCACTTCCATCCGAGGTGAAATGGTTCAGAAGACATTCTCAGTTTAAGCATATATTCCACATGTCTAAGGAGCCAAACCACCAGCTTCAAGGCATGTGGATGCTGCTCCTTCACACAGCATTTACAGAAAAGCAAAGAGAGTGTTGGTTTGTGGTCAATGGAGTTCCTATTAGGTATTCATTGATAGAGCATGCGCTGTTATCTGGATTTGACTGCCATGAATACCCGTGCAACTATAAGGAATTGGGTTCTTTAAAGTTTGTGAGAAAGCAGTTCAAAAGGATTAAAAATATTAAAGTGTCAGATGTGGAAGAGAAGCTGAAGCCAATGCCGAGTGGTAAAGCCAAGAAGAAGATGGCTGTCTTGTATTTTTTGAGCAAAGTAGTTAGCGCAAAGGCTAAGTCAAATGGATCAATAGATTCTTTCTTGCTTAAGAGTAGTTGATGATTTGACTGTCTGCAAAACATTTCCGTGGGGGCGTTATACATTTGATGGTTGTATGGATGAGGTTGGGCGCGTGTTGAAGAAATTCAAAGGCTGTGTGAAACCAAAACCAACACATACATTGTCTGGTTTCATTCTTCCTCTTGAGGTAAATCTTAGTTGATTGTGAAAGTATTAGTGTAATGATTATAAGTTTGAGACATTGTAACGTTATGTGTAGGTTCTGGCATTTGAGTGCATACCAAACCTTGGACGCACATTTCGGGTAGATGTACCCGCAAATAAGGACTGTCCAAGGTTGTGCAAGCACAAGTTCAAAGAGAGTCCAATGAAAGGTTTTCCATTGGAAGACATATATCAAGCGATTGGAACTACTAAGGTTAGACTTAGTTTTCGTAGTTGGTAATATTTGTATTTGTTATGAGTTTGATTTTTAAGTTATATTTATTGCTATTCACAGAATATTTCTAGTATCTTGGAACCTGACTCGGATGAGGAAGCTCTGATGGCGCGCATCATAGACAATAATTTTGATGACGGGATAGGTTTTATTGATCCAGTTGTTGATAGTTGGATGGACCATCTAACCGTGAAGAAGAAAAATATATTTTGGAAAGATCTGTATGAGTTGGACGTGGGATATGGAGTCCCTGATGAAGTCCCTGATGAAGAGGAACAAGAACCTGGAAATGTTGCATCAGTGTTGGAGCTGCAGAAAATGATTGAGACTGGTTTCAAGGAAATCCTGGAGAATCTTGATCAAATAGATGGGAGAGTCAAAGATCTTGAAGAGTTAGTACTTCCACCACCCTCCTCACCACTACCACAACACTCCTCACCACCACCACACTCCTCACCACCACCACTACGCTCCTCACCACCACCACACTCCTCACCACCACCACCACACTCCTCACCACCACCACTACGCTCCTCACCACCACCACACTCCTCCCCACCACCACAACACTCCTCACCACCACAACACTCCTCCCCACCACCACAACACTCCTCACCACCACCAATGATGACTGTCCCTATTGCCGAGGAATTTGACAGGATGACTGTCCCTATTGCCTGCGAATTTGAAAGACTGTACCAACCTGCCAATGGACCATTCAGGAGGACCAAGGCTTCTGCTAGGAAGAATGCAGCTCCAACTGTCAAGGGTGCAACCAAGAGGACACGCGAAGTATTACCATCGAGGTTCAAGTTGTCCCCATATACAAAGGATGGGAGAGGGAAGAAACCGAAGATATAGAATGTATGGTTGGTTTTGGGAACTGGTTTGACATTTCTGTTTGCTGGTTTTTGTATTGGTTTGATATTATTGTTGGATATTATTGTTGGTTTTGTGTTGGATATTATTGTGTTGAATTTTATTGTTGGTTTTTGTTTTAGTATTCATGTATTTAAGAAATGGGACTACTAGGTTCGACTGGTACAACTGAGAGTTTTCCATGTATTTAAGAAATGGGACTACTAGGTTCGACTGGTACAACTGAGAGTTTACCATGTATTTAAGAAATGGGACTACTAGGTTCGACTGGTACAACTGAGAGTTTGCCGAGGAATTCATGTATTTAAGAAATAAGACTACTAGGTTCGACTGGTACAACTGAGAGTTTGCCATGTATTTAAGAAATGGGACTACTAGGTTCGACTGGTACAACTGAGAGTTTGCCGAGGAATTCATGTATTTAAGAAATGGGTTACATCTACTTGAATAAGGAAATAAGGACCGCAATCAAAGCCACACCAACAACAAGAAAGTTAACCATCTTCATATGCTTAACTGCAGCTTCTCGGCTCTGAAGGGCTTCAACCTTGGACTCCAGCTGGTCGCAGTTTGCGAGAGTGACATCAAATAAAAACTTCATGTCCTGTTGAGTGTCCTTTAGCATGTTAATCTCCTCAACTATGGCATCATCCCACCACTTGATGAAGCCACAACTTGGAACCTGAAAACACACAAATAAACGGACCTCACTCAATTCAATGAACTCAAAATCAGACCACAAATTGGAACCTGAAAAACACAAAAACTTACATCTGGATCTGTCCCGCCAGCGCCATAAAAACAACCATAGTATCGCTTGTAATCTTCCGAGCGACTTGCAAAAATCCATGGAGCAGTACCACAGTGGCACATCTTTGGAATTCCCATTTGCTTGGGGATTTCCACAACGGTCCTCACTCCATTAACTTCGGGTCCCCATGTAGAGCTTTTGCCAGAATCCTAGTAAAAGCTCCAAAAAGAGGTAGCTTTGGTGAAATCTGAGCTTAACTGAAAGAGTAGCTTGGTAATTACTTTGCCCGAAAGTAGTTAACGAAATTGCGTGTTCCTAATATAGAATTCGATAGGTGAAAATTGAAATTATCAGACAATTGAAATTATGAGACAAAGATGAAAATTGAAATTATCACCTGCGATATTCAATAGGAAGCATCTATGCCCAGTTGAATTGAGCCCCAAAATACAACCATGAATTCTAAAACCTAATCTATAAATTCCAGAATTGGAACCGTACCTTCTTCCATAGTAACTCGTCCATTTGAGCAATCAAATCCGACCTCGTCGGTAGAGCCTCCAAAACCCAGAAATCGCCTTTGTCTCTCTCTCTCTCTCTCTCTCTCTCTCTCTCTCTCGGGTTGTGAAAGAGATTTAAAATAAAAGAAGCTTTCAAATTGAAGTCACGAAAAGAAAAGTCAAATGTATTTGAATAATTAAAATTTTTGAAATCATCCCGCCAATGGAAAAATTAAACGCGCCGTAATTTTTAAAGTATTTGAAATATTTTAATTTACTTTAATAATATAGTAAAGTCACACGTGTGTGCCATCATTTTTGTACATAGTTGTGCCTACATGTCTAGTTGTACAAAATTCTTAATAGTTGTACATTTGCAATTTTAGCATTTTTGAAGTTGAACCTTCAAAAATATTACGATGTTGTAGTTGTCCACATGATTTTCGACTATTGTAGTTCATTTACAAAGTATTCACAGTACAATTTTTTCATAATCATATATTTTGCAACTTCTCCATCATCATATGGTTAACATTATCAAAGTCTTCCTTGTATCATAAGGAGTGTTTGATGTGAAACCAATAATAAGTATTGACAAAATGATAAGTTATATGATAATCTAATTTTCTATATGTTATATGATAATCTCATGTTTAATTGATATATTTTCTAAATTAAATTAAACATATGATAAGTCTTCCTTCATTTATAAATTGTCCCATACGTGTCCAGTTGTACCTAGTTTTACCTAGTAGTACAAAACAGAGAAATACAAATACAGAATAGTTCTTAATTGTACCTAGTTTTACCTAGTAGTACAAAACAGAGAAATACAGAATAGTTCTTAGTTGTACCTAATTTTACCTAGTAGTACAAAACAGAGAAATACAAATACAAAATAGTTCTTAGTTGTACCTAGTTGTACAAAACAGAGAAATACAAATACAAAATAGTTCTTAATTGTACCTAGTTGTACCTAGTAGTACAAAACATAGAAATACAAATACAAAATAGTTCTTAGTTGTACCTAGTTTTACCTAGTAGTACAAAACAGAGAAATACAAATACATACTACCAATTAACTTTCCCTCCTGCTTTCAGGCTGCAACCAATTATCCAAATTTATATTTGGATTACACTTGTTACTCTTCTTTTTCGGGCGGCGTTCTCCGGTGGAGGGATGTCGCTTATCTTGCTTTCTTCCTCGTTTTTTGGTGTAATATGGCGGTAAGACAACTAATTGTCTTATGTCATCAGGAATATCCCAAGTAGACTCATGTGGCACTAGATAAATCGTTCTGTAGTAAGCCAATACCCACGTCTCAATCAAGTAGTATTTCGAGCAGAGATCATAAATGTGGATATCCGTTGTTCTCCCATCCTTCTTCATCAGTGCAATGTTTGCGGCTATCGCATGAACACACAGGTACTTGTCTATATCAAAACATCGGCAAGTACAACTTTTCTGTAACAAATTCACCAGATAAGTCTTCCCATCGAGTCCAATAACGCTGTATTCAAGCTCAAAGCTGTTTAGCTCGGCAACAAGTAGACGATTTGCAACTTCACATCGTTTATGCAATTCGTTCTCCACATAGGGAACCAATTTCTTTGTGTACGATGCACGAACACTGTCTTTCCTATAGTTGTTAAACCATTCAGACAATTTTTCAACAAAAGCATCAATCAAATGTAATATGGCGTACTTCCTTGCCTTCTTGAAGACACTGTTCATAGATTCACAGGCATTGCTGGTATCCAAGTTGTACTTGTCTCCTTTAAAATAACATCTTGCCCATTTCTCCAAAGGAGCACTTTGATCCAGATACTCAGCGGCTTTTGGAAACCTCCTCCTAAAATCTGTGTATTCTCTGATGAACTCACTCTCTGTGTACATATGAGCGCAATCCATAAATTTCGCCGCACAAATATCTTTAAAGGTAATCGCAACTTTACCTCTCACGTTTTGGGACAAATGCCAGACACAATGTCCATGCTGAGACCTCGGGTACACCTCCATGACTGCCTTGAGGATGCTTGAATGTATGTCACTCATAAAAACCAGTTCATTATCATCCGGTATAACAGTTTTGAGCGTTTCGAAAAACCACCTCCAACTAGAATCTTTCTCCCTATCAATTACAGCAAACGCAATGGGGTAATGGTGATGATTAGGATCCTGAGCTGTGGCAAATACTACCATACCACCAAAGATATTCTTAATAAAAGTTGCATCCACAACTATGACTTTCCTCATTGCTCTAAAGCCTTCAATGCTAGCACCCAAAGCAATGAATAGATACTTGAACTTATTTTTAGCATCCATTTTCACGCTAGTTACTGTACCAGGATTAACCTTCTCTAACATGTACAGATAAGAATACAGTAATCTAAAACTTTCTTCAGGACTGCCTCTCACATCACTTACAGCTAGTTTTCTTCCTCTCAAGGCAGTAGAGTAGGACACGTTAACAGAAGCTTCTGAATGAACAACTTTGACTATACTTTTAGGCGCGGGGATGTCGATTTGACATGGATAGAGATCATGCAAAACATATGCTACAATTTGTGGTGTGCCTTTCCTTTTATTTTGACTTGTACTGGAAACGACCCGAGAGCATGTATGCATATTCCTATATACCCTAACACTGAAATAATTTGATTCCTTAATTCTTCCAGCATATAGATACCATGAACAACCATGTTCAGCTTCATGGCATCTTAGAATGAGTCGCCCCATATCCGACTTTACAGTTTTTACCACAAAACAACTCTTATGTGCAGCTCTGTCAACCAATAGTCGCAATGCCTCCTTCGAACTAAATTCTTGACCTTTTTCAAGACCTGCACCATCATCCCATTCTAGAACAAACTGAGTTTGTTCTACAGCTCGTGGAAGCTCAACATGTTCATGTTCATGTTCATACATACCATCCAAACCGTTACCCCCATTCTCATCCACTGCCGTAAATTCGCCAACTGAAACATTATCATCATTCTCCATCGGGTCTTCAACAACATGCTCATTAACAGTGTCGTTATGTTGCTTTCCTGCTTCGTCCGCTCTGTAAATAGTCATGATACCAGCATTAGCTAGATTATCCGCTACCTCCTCACATAGCTCACCTCTCTTATCTATTTCCAAATCTTCGATTACCTCCACATTCAAAACAGATCTAAGTCCCTCTTTATCCAATGTCGTTAGATAAGCATAAACATCATCATCATCATAAATAGATGACTCTCTCTGAGGCTTAGCTACCAACGGAATGTAGCTCAATTTCAGCTTCGTCGTACTTTCACTTACCCCTATTTTTCAGTATATCTTATCTACTAGCGCCGAATAACTTATCCCCTCCAAAGATACGGTTTTAAAAGATATAGCATAGATGGAATTCCTTGAAATCCATTTAAACTCTTCCTCGTTCTGTCAATAAGATCCTCCATAGTCAAAATGGATGTTTGTGTGGCTACTGCTCATTCTCTCCTGGCAATAGAAAATAAAATTAGTCAATTAGCAATTATAGAAATTGTATGCTTTCTCTCAGTTGTACCATTGTCCTATATGTCTTAGTTGTACCATTTGTACCAGTTGTCCTCTTTCTACAGATTTTCTGAACTCGTTTGATTCTAATTACAAACTACGATTCAAAGACTAAAGCAGACAAATTACCAATGCAAATACTTACTCGCCCAATAAAAGTTACTTACATATCCAATGTGCATACTGAATCAAACAATTTTTCAAATCGAATCCCTAATTGTCAAAACACCAAATTACAGTACATCATACCTAATAAGTTTGGAAGCTTTTCTCAGCAATGGCGGATGAGCGAGGAGTTAAGAACAACAAAACAATTGCAGAGGAAGAGGAGGTGGTCCGCATGCGCGATGAGGTAGACGGGATTGAGCTGGGTTGAGTCGCGAGCTCAGCTAGAACAATATCGGCAAGAGAAAAGAGCTTCAAGAGAAGAAGAACCCGACAATGGCGGATGAGCGAGGAGTTAAGAACAACAAAACAATTGCAGAGGAAGAGGAGGTGGTCCGCCTGCGCGATGGGGTAGACGGGATTGAGCTGGGTTGAGTCGCGAAGAGATCGAGCTTCGAGAAGAAGGTGCCAAAGAGATCGAGCTTTCTCGAGAAGAAGGTGCCATACGACAATTTTTTTAATTCAATTATTTCTAATTCATTTCATTAAGGGTACAAAAGGGTTATCACATTTTGTTATGGCACTAGATTCATATATGGCAGGCTAGACTATTTTTTAGCCAGATATGGCATTTGAGACATTGATTCGATGGAATCAATTAAAAAAAAAGGAGACGAAAGAATAGGGGAAGAAGAAAAGAAAAAGTGTTGGGTGAGTTTTTTGGGTCGGGTCAGTTTTTAGAGGTTTAGTCGGGTTTGGGTCATAATCCACGGTTAATTAATTATAATTAGATCATAAACCGGTTTAGGGTCGGTTATATATGGTTTAGGTTTGATTAGAAAATAATAAACCAACTAAAACCAATGTTTATGGGGTTTTAGGTTTTGAACTTTTATTTTGAAGGGATTTAAGCCTCAAACTTTTTTTCGTGGGATTTACGTCTTTAACTTTCATTTCGTGGGGAGATATACAGAGGGCATGGTTCGACGGGGATCTGGCTAGATAAGAAATATTTTGTGGGGAAATAAATCGTTTACCCTTCCAACAATGATTTTGTCTTGTAGCAACTTGTCTTTTTTTTTTTCTTCCTATGCTTCATTGGTTTTGCTGTGTTGGTTTGTTTTTTCTATTGTGCAGGATTAATCAAAATATGAGATTCCAATACTCCCTCTCATATCCTTTGATTAATTTTGAAATTTCAAGTTAGGGTTTTGATCCCCTTGCTCCTTGGTTTTCTTTGGTGATTCTCCTATTCTCTGGACATATTTCTTTTACGATATCAACAAAATTCATTATTAATCACTCTTGTCAGCTCATCCAAGCTATTCATTAGCTGACCCAATTAATGTAGCTTGACTGATTAGCTCAATTCAGCTCAATACAATCATTTCGAATTGTTTTTCTACATTTTCTCGGCCATTCCTTACTTTTCTTGATCATCCGATTAAGCATATCGATCATCCGACTTAACCAATTATTTTTAGATCATAGATCGAGTTTAACTTAGTTTTTTGGATTAACGATCTATTTCTCCACGAGAACTTTCATATAATAACGCATCCACACAAAGTTTAATCCTAGTGCTATTTCCCCATCATTTGAAAGTTCGAAATCTATTTCCCCACGAAATCAAAGTTCGAAACTTATTTGCCCACGAAAAACATAAACCGACCAAACCCGATTTTAACAAAATTAAAATCAATTTTAACCAGACCCGACCCAAAATAATACTGACCCGACCGACCCGTTTTTGTTCTTCTTCTTCACCGATAGGCTAAGCCGAGATCATAATTTTGAGGATGGAGTACTTACAACAGTTTGACCAATTTCATATGCAAGTTTAGATCTAGATCTAATGGCTGAGATCTCTTCTCCATCCCACCTTCGAAATCAACGACCGAGGAGGAATCAGAGTCGCTCTAGCCCCCACAAGCCATCTTCGTACCTACATGCACCACTGACGACCTAAACGCCGCCGACACCGGAGGCTTAACATGACCTCCGTTTTCGATTCCCATAAGGTCCAAAAAGTAGACTTGATGCGCCATCGGGATCTGGTAGCATGCGCCGCCCCCGAGACTGAGCTCGAGCTGCGGCGGAATAATCGGCGCAACCGTGGTGGGAGGAGAAGCACAGTCGAGGGTGCTGCTCTGGCTAGGGCTACACGTGAAACCGCCGCCGCCGACGGTTGTAGGTTGGGTTATGAGTAACCAGGTCGGGTTTCAAACCCATCTTGGCCATTACCGGAAAGAGAGAGAGAGAGAGGGAGTATTGTGATAACCGGGTCGGGTTTGGTTAAAATTGATTTTAATTTTGTTAAAATCGGGTTTGGTCGGTTTCTGTTTGGTTTTTAAACACTAACCGAAACAAATCGTGGTTTGTGTGTAATTGGTTTGAAACTTGATTTCGTGGACAAATAAATTTCGAACTTTGATTTCGTGGAGAAATAGGTTTCGAACTTTCAAATGATGGAGAAATAACACTAGGGTTAAACTTTGTGTGGATGTGTTATTATATGAAAGTTTTCGTGGAGAAATATATCGTTAATCCTAGTTTTTTCGACCAAATTTCCTCTCTCGACTATAATCCATCTGTACGATTGTATCGTGAATCGAGGATATTACTAATTTAATTTTCTTGCTATTAGCAATAGTTAAACTTATATTGTCAAAGTTTTCGAGAAAATAACTATATTTACCTAATTTATTGACCTATATCCAATCCGTTTAGCATAGGTTTTACTAAATTTTTAATTACCCATTCATAGAATGCAATCGTTGAAATTTGAATACGAGTTCTTTTTTTATTAGGTCAATCATACAAAACCAGCCAAAGTGCCAAACTCACATGGAGATAATTAATTCTGAAAATATATTAAATCCATATTTTACAATGAAAGTGTAATACTACTAATAATAAGTTAACTTTTTTTTTTTTTGTTTGGGGAATTTGAGTGCTCGGAGAGTTGAGCCGGACGGGGAAGAACAAGCGGGAGACTTCATGCTTGCAAGCAAAGTGTTGCTGAAAACATAAAAGGCAAAAGGATAAAAACAACAACAAAAATAAAATAAATAAAAGCAAAAGAAAAGTTGATTTCTGATTTTGTTTTTCTTTAATTAATTTGTTCTCTTTTTTCATCATTTTGATTCCAGATTTCTTTCGTTTCCTCTCGATCTTCGCTTTGGGTCCTCGGATTCATCGGGCATAGTTTCGAATCGTCTTTCTGACTTGAATCTCTTCCTCGATTGCTCCGAGATCATCGCGAGTTGCTGAAGCGTAGCAGCCATGGACGACGAGGTTGTTCAGCGTGTTTTCCAAGAGGGAGGACGAGATTTCTTCCAGCAGCAGCCTTCTACTTCTTCTTCGTATTCTTCGATTCTTCAATCTCTTCCTCTTCATGTGGTACGCTTCTCTCGGTTTCTGAAATTTCCGGAAAATCACAACTGGGAGAACATTATCATTGGGTTGATTACTGTTTTGTAGGCTTTCGATCATGGCTATTACCTGTTAGTGAAGTCCATTCAAGAACTCAGAGAGAAGAAGGACGGCATTGTTACGGTTGGTATAGGTGGACCTAGCGGCTCGGGTAAAACAAGGTAACCAACCGGTCTTTTAAGTTTATGTTGAAAAATGTTATTGTAGGCAAGCTCGATTTCATGTTTTTGTTGCTGTTTTTGGGTGCACGAAGCTTGGCAGAGAAAGTGGCATCTGTAATTGGATGTACTGTAATTGCCATGGAGGATTACCGTGACAGTATGGACGACGGAAATGAACTGGAAACATTAGATTTTGATGCACTAGTCCAGAATTTGGAGGTATTTTGATCCTTACCTCCGGTCTTTTCCTTGACAGATTTGTATTTTGTAAGATTGATTGGAAATGCTATTGTTGTGTTTAACTTGTGAAACTTTTGTAGAATGACTTAGGTTGACTAACTCGTCTCTTTCTATAAATAGGATTTGATCAAAGGAAAAGATACTCTTGTTCCCGTTTTTGATTTCCAGCAAAAGAGGCGTGTCGATACGAAGATGGTGAAGACATCATCTGGAGTGGTAAGTCAGAAATGTGATTTTGGCTATGGTTCTGGTATTGCTGTTATGTTCTTTTGGCTATGGTTTGTTGTAGGTGATTGTTGATGGGACGTATGCCCTCCATGCAAGATTGCGCTCGTTACTGGATATTCGGGTTGCAGTGGTAAAATTTTCACATTCACTGCAGTTACTGGCCTAACTAACGTACAACCATAACATACCGTGAATATGATTATCCTTTACTCTCTCTGTTGATTAGGTTGGTGGCGTTCATTTTAGCCTTCTCTCTAAAGTCCGTTATGATATTGGAGATTCGTGTTCGCTCGACTATCTTATCGACAGCATTTTCCCATTGTTTAGAAAGCATATTGAGCCAGATCTTCATCATGCACAGGTTGGTTTTCTTCTTTTTCTCCCCTTTAAGTGTTCAGAAGTTTGACTTATCCGTTTGTTGGGAGTGTGCAGATCAGAATTAACAACAGTTTTGTTTCATCATTTCGGGAAGCCAT
This sequence comes from Eutrema heterophyllum, assembly GCA_002933915.1. Lineage (NCBI taxonomy): Eukaryota > Viridiplantae > Streptophyta > Magnoliopsida > Brassicales > Brassicaceae > Eutrema > Eutrema heterophyllum. Next base: position 401,293 of record PKMM01011668.1, on the reverse strand, counting down.
ATACAAATTGAAATGCAAAAGTGAGGTCTGTAGTTTCTTTCGATTGCTAAAATTTCCAGCTGTGACCTCGATTTCTATAATTATGCCTACCACTTGACTAAAATTCATGTAACAGATAGTAACTTCTTTTGCTCAAGAAAGTGAAGTCCAGAAGGATAAGTAAGAAGGATTCTTCTAGCACGTGGGAATGGTATAAGCTTTTTTATATGCATGCTGACATGGTTTCCCTGGTGCTACTTTTCAGTTTTATTGAGATGTACCTCAGACCTCCTTCTGCAAGTGAAGAGGCACGTATAAATGACTGGATAAAAGTTCGTCAAGCTGGTATAAGGTACTATCTGTCGCTTGGAGACCAAAGGATTGTTGACAAGCATTTCATTATCCGTCCGAAAGCTGAGTTTGAGGTGAGTTAATACATGCAACTACTGAGGTTTCAATAATCATTTCGTGTTTCCTTCTTTCTAATTCTTAGAATTTGAGTTATGTTTAGCTCTTTATTCTTGGTGGAAAAGATAACAGTAGGAATTGGGTGATGTAGAATTACGATGTTTATGGTTTCTGGTCCAGTATTTTGTTAATTTCCGATAATCTCTGCTGAAGAGCATTGCTATATTTAAGGAATCTGGTCCTAATGGCATCCAGCTTGAACACATCCTTTTCAAAGATACTCCTCACAACTCTTCTCTATGTGACTTGGTTGCTATTGTCTAGCAGGTTGGACGGATGACACTTGGAGGGTTGCTAGCTTTAGGCTACAATGTTGTAGTGAGTTATAAGCGAGCTTCGACTGCAGTGAGTTATGGTAATTTATCCCTGTCACGTGAAACGATTGATACTCTTGGAGAGACTTTCCTGGTACTGAGAGGGACAGATAGGAAGGTAATAACCCACAATTCTCTCTTAAAACAAGCACATCAATTTTCAATGCAGAAAAGTCCCTCGAAAACATTTTGTTACTGGTTTTCTTCTCTGTCAGTAGCAATTGAATCTAGGTTTTCTCATAAGTCTGCATTTTGCTATACATGTTCATATAGACTGTGGGAGCTGAAGCTCTAAGAATGGGTATTAGTGGGCCCTGGATCACCAAATCATACCTGGAACTGATCCTTGAAAGAAAAGGTCAGTGAATTTGGATAGAGCATGTTTGTTTCCACTATGTATCCTTTCTTATGCTTCCCAGTGCAACAGAATCTTAATTGCTGCAAGCTAACTCTTGTTGCAGGTGTACCACGCTTGAATACACCTCCACTTTTGCAACAGTCTCCTGTAATCACTAACCAGGAGAAGCAAATTGTTGCACCAAAACCGATCCGAACTACCCCAAACATTGTTACCCGTCTTGAGGATTTATCGCAGCCTTGGACCCGATCTCCTACCAAATCTCAAATGGAACCACTGGTTGCAACCTGGCATTTCACCTCTTTTGATGCACCTCATTCAGTAAGCTCTGTTGTAGGTATGTCCGTCTTTCTTTAAGATTGATGGTTTTTCCCTTTGATATTTCTCCCTCTCTTAGTGTTATGTTTATCAAATGTACTTCAGTAGTATTATCGTTGCATTTACGCTTAGACTTTCTCATCAAGCAGCCACAGATTCCTCTTTCAGGGATAATATACGACTGGTCCCTATGCCTGATTCATACGACTTAGACAGAGGGTTGCTTCTTTCCGTTCAAGCAATACAGGTAAGAAGATAGGAGGAATCAGTTATGTAGAATAGCTGCTTAGTCTTGCACATATTATTTCCACTGCAAAGACTTTGCTCTTTCTAGTAAGGGTTCTTTTGCTTGTGATTATTGTTTCAGGCGTTGTTAGAAAATAAGGGACCACCTGTTATTGTGGGAATAGGTAATATTGCTTGTTCGCTGTTTGTATTGTTTTGCTTTGGAGACTGAGCCTAAAAACTATTTCTTACACTTTATATCGTCACAATGATTTCACTGAAGGTGGTCCTAGTGGGTCTGGTAAGACTAGCTTGGCTCATAAAATGGCAAATATCGTTGGCTGTGAAGTGGTTTCCCTTGAAAGTTACTTCAAGTCTGAACAAGTCAAAGATTTCAAGCATGATGACTTTAGTTCCATTGATCTGCCTTTGCTCTCAAAGGTAAAGCTTTTGTTTGGGAATGTAAAAGGCTAAGGTAATCTGCCAGACCTTGGGTTAGTTTTATTGGAATTGAAAATCTCTCTCTATTTCATTTGCAGAACATTGCTGACATAACTAACAGTCGAAGAACAAAACTGCCTGTATTTGACCTGGAGACTGGTACCAGATGTGGCTTCAAGGAACTTGAAGTTTCTGAAGAGTGTGGTGTGGTCAGTGATCATAGTCTTCTCATATGATATTTTCTCTTTCAAATGGTTGTTGCCTTTGTTATCTTTTGAAGCGTACTTATTAGATTATTTTTTAACATCACACTGCTGTTTAGATCATCTTCGAGGGAGTATACGCATTGCATCCAGAAATCAGACAATCTCTGGACCTTTGGGTTGCTGTTGTAAGATACTTTTCTGCTTCATTGTTTCTTTTCTTCCATTCATCTTGTTTTCTTATCAAGAACAGACTGATTTTATTACGCTTCATAAAACAGGTGGGAGGTGTTCATTCACATCTTATTTCGAGAGTCCAGAGGGATAAAAGCCGAGTGGGTTGTTTCATGTCTCAAAATGAGATAATGATGACCGTATTTCCAATGTTTCAGCAACATATTGAGCCACACCTAGTGCATGCACATGTGAGTACACTTGAGACTCTAGATTTCGCCTACTCATATTGATCTCTATTGTCTTTTCATACTCTATTTGCTGTTGTGATTGCAATTTGCTTATGAAAAAAAAACAGTCTCAATTCTATAAAAGTGTACTCAACCAACACGATTTTGGGCATATGTATGATCTCTGTCTCCGTACTTATATATATCCCAATAAAACAGGTCAAGATTCGAAATGATTTTGATCCTGTTCTCTCTCCCGAGAGCTCTTTGTTTGTTTTGAAGAGCAACAAACAGGTAAGGGTAATATGTAACTCATTCTGAGCTGCGATAGATTTAGCTTCCTTAATTTACAGAAATACTCACTCACGACTCGTCATTTCGTTGATAAGGTTCCGTATCAAGATATTCTCAGCATCCTTGATTCGACGAAATTCTGCAGCTCCGTTCAGAATTTTATCGATATATATTTCAGGCTATCTGGGCTTCCTGCAAATGGGCAGTTGTCAGATAGTGACTGCATACGCGTTAGAATTTGTGAGGGCAGGTTTGCGGTGCTTATACGTGAGGTATGATTTTTAATCTGTAGTTTCTGAATGTTTTGTTAATCAGTCAATTTATCAATTATGTCTCATGAATCTTTTTACTGTGTCACAGCCAATTAGGGAAGGAAATTTTATCATTCAGCCCAAAGTAGATTTCGACATTAGCGTAAGTACTGTGGCTGGTCTTCTTAATCTCGGGTGAGCAAAAAATCAAATAAGTGTTTTATTTCAGTCAGTCATCCTCAATATGATAGCTATCAGAGACAGTTATCATATATGCTCTATTCTTGGTTTCAGGTATCAAGCAGTGGCGTATATCGAAGCCTCTGCCTTTATTTACCAAGACGGAAAGGTAAGTATCTTGTTTGAAAATGCGAAACAACAAGCATCTTGAGATCAAAACCTGACACAGAATCTTTTTTCCGGGACAATTCTTATGGTGAATATGGTCCAAATAAGTCTCCCTCTTAATTTTGGCTTTTGAAGATTCTGATTGAGGTTGATCATCTCCAAGATGTGCCAAGTCCATACATACAGATCAAAGGTGCAAACAAAGAAGCTGTGACTGCTGCTGGTTCAGCTCTCAAACTGGATGGTTCATACACAACAAAGGTTCCATTTCCTTTTTGATACCCTGTTTCTTTCTTCATCTTCATTTACATATTATACATAATTAAGTTCTTGTTCCCTCATGTTTTCTTGTATGAAGAGTTACCTTCAAATAGTGTTGGAAAGACTACCACCAGTCCAGAGAAGTTCAAGTGGTATCCATACACAACAAGCAGCGCGGTTGCAAGAACTTGTGGAATTCATACAATCTCAGGTAATCATCAAAAGCCTCCTTCATCCTCTTTTGTCAATCTAGTTTCGTTGACTCTAAAATGGTTCTCATTGCCTTGTGACGATCTTACAACAAAAAGGGAAGTAGCAACAGTGTGTCGGAAGCATCACCAAGAAGAGATGGTTCTTCCATAGAAAACGTTTTGGAAGATATGCAATCACGAATTAAACGACTCGAACGTTGGCACACAATCAATACGGTATTGTATCGAGATTCATCGTGTTAAAATGACTAATTACATCCTTTTTTATTATGATTTAAAAGTAACAAATATGGTGGATTCCGTAGGTACTATGGACATTCTTGATGTCTGCGCTCGTTGGTTATTCTCTCTACCAAAGGAAGCGCCAATAACTAAAGTTTTTTTTCTCTGGTAATAACCCTTTCTTGTTTATTTGCTTTTACCAAATAATCTATTCACAAAAAAAAAAAAGAAGGTTATATGCTAACCTGTGGGAATTATCAATGTATATATATATATATATACACACAAAGGCTAGTTTTAATTTTTGCTTACCCAGTCTCCAAACATTGTAACTATCATTGTTATATTATCAAAGCAAAAAGCATAGAAGAAAGATGAAGTTTCTCTTGAAAGTTAGGAAACTAATGAACTTTACTTTAAATTTACTCCATGTTTATTTAATGTTTTTAAGGTCGATGAGGAACATAAAGGAGTCTTATTGATCCATAATATAGTAGTTTACTACTTCTCTTACAATGTTAGTTACATTTTGTTTATATATAAAAAAAGAATTCAAGTTTCAAAGGTGAAGAATCCCTTCGTATTTCTCAAAGACACGCAAAAAGTTATGGCTAAAACAAAAAAACTCAAAGAGCGTATTATATGTTGGTTTCAAGCCATTCCGCTGTATCGTCTTATGGGATCACTTTAGGGGCTTTTTTTACGTATGATCCCCTTTGCCTCCATAAAATAATACGAAACCACGTATAGCAACACGAACAACAATACCGCCACCCACAACCTTATTCCACCTGCAATTCATTGGAAAAACACATTTTTAGGTTTGATTTGTAATCCATGACAAATCCTAACAATATATAGAAAATTTGAAACGGAAAAAAAAGAAGCCTTTTTCATCTATAACTCAGTCTGTGAATTGGTTTCTTGGTTTTGGATAAGTTTGGGTAAGGTAATAAGATGGAGGGATAAGAAGAGAAATCGTAAATATACGTACGTTTTTCATGCGTTTGTTCAATGACGGTTAGCTTTACCCTTGAGTCAAAAGATACTGACACTAAGCACCTGCAAAACCAAACCCAAATCAAAACTTTTGAGCGAGTTCTTTTTTCTTCAGCATTTATATCTATTTGTTTGTTTAGAATTTTAAGCATGATCATTGAATCAGTAGTTATACAGTGAAAGAAAGATAGATCCTTAATGAGTAGAGAAAAAAACCTTGAATCAGGGGAGAAAGTCAGTGCGGTGACCAAACCAAGATGAGCTTTCTTGGCGACTTGGTTAGTCTCCATTCTTGTTGAATCAATTATCAATACATCGCCTTCGAGGGTTCCGCTGCATTAAGAAAAACGTACGACAACCAAATTTATAATTAGTATTACTCTTATCTGTTTGGTCCCAAAAGTGTGCCAAAAAAAGAACTTACAGTGCGAGAAGCTTCCCATCAGCTGACACATTAAAGGCCGATATAGAGTTGTTTTTTATAAGCTTTGATCGTCTTCTTTCCCATAATGTTGTATCCCATGTTATAATACTCCCACCACGTTCTACGCAAAACAAATCAATTCTAATCGTTATCTGTGACAAAAAAAAAAGGATCTAAATTTATATGTTCTTGCACTGTCAGAATGTAAGTTTACCAGTGTTTGCAGCAATGTAAAGAACTTCATTGCCTGCATTGTCGACAGAGAATCTGCAGGAGGCAAATATCTCATCCTACATTATAATATTCAAACTCATCAGATACAATACAATAATGTTATAAGTTTGTATACAAAGTTACAAGATACTAAGAGCAAAACCCCACGGACCCTCTCTTTTGATAGATTGGCAATGGCAGCAGAAGTATTTACGTCCCAAACCCGACAAAGCGGAGCTCCAAGAGATACAAGAAACTTACCACTTTCGCTGCAAATCGAAATCATTATCAGGCAATTTGTCTACAATCATTGTTTCCTTTCTCATCAATAAAATGAACCACTTTCTGAAGACAGCAAAGTTTTCCGTATTTGATAGGAGAAAGCACACCTGAAAGTTAGGTTTTTAACTGATGCATGTGCCTTCTCATTGAGTAACGTTCTCATACTAGGCCATTCAAAAATCCTCAAAGTTCCATCCTGTACTGCATCAAAACAAAATGCATAAGAACCACTAAAGTTTCTTTCTCTGTTATATTTTTTTTAAAAAGGAGCTATCCCACCTCCCCACCAGCGGCAAGCACAGACCCCTCCTGATTGAACGCCAGAGCTAACTGTTGTCCAACATCATTTAACTCTTCAATCACTTCCTCTGCCTCTTCACCAGCCTGATTATCCTCTCTTGGGCTCATAATGTTCTCCCAATCAAACAATCTGTGTATCAAGAGAACAGCAAGTAGTATTACATCCCTTGAAATTTCCGTCTACTCCAAACCATAAAATCCACTACGACTTTGTACATAGAACTTCAAAGTAATATGCTTTCCAAATTTAACACCCGATTCTAACTGCAGAACCCAAGAATTTCGAAGCTAATGAGCTTAAAAATCGGATGAGATTACTCACTTGCAACTGTTTGGCAATGCGCAAACAAGACCACCTCCCCGAGGGTGAACAGCCATCCTGTAAGGCAGATCAGTAACCACAAGCCTACCCAGCTGAAAAACGATCGTAAGTCTCGGATCTAAATAGCAAAATCGAGATCCTTGCAAATGTATAGATCTGCTACACATTCACTAGATCAAGCTATGAATATTTTCGGAATTCACAGTAAGAACAAAAAAAACATTTGCACTTACAGGTTGTTCCGAGAGAGAATTGGTCTCGAGATCAACACGGCAGATTAAGATCACATTAGGGATTCCGATTCGTCCCCCTCCGCCGCCTCCGGACAAAACGATGCAGCTCCGAGACGAGGAAAGTGAGGACGACGACTCGTGGTCATCTTCGGAAGTATCCTGATCCTTGATGATTTTCGATCTAACAGTTTCTTCCGGAATCCAGTCGGCGGCGTAAATCGGAACGCCGTAAGTTCTCTCTGTATTTTGATTCGCCATTCTCCGTGTCCCCTCTCGAGATCAATCAATGCCAAGTCTTCTCTGCTTCGTAGACACGTGAGTACAGGGAGAGACTTTAAATGGGCCAGGCCCATTCACATATACAAACTCCCCAAAAAAATCCGTAAAACCCTACGAAACCTAGAACCTCGAACCAAGCCAATCTTACTCTGAAACCCCAAAATCCGAACAATCGGAGCGAAATGAAGCGTTTGATTCCAACTTTCAATCGCATTCTGGTGCAGAAAGTTCTCCAACCGGCGAAAACCGAAACCGGTATTCTTCTCCCGGAGACATCCACCAAGGTAAAGACCATTTATGTTGTTGTACGATTTGATCTTCTGATTTTGGCCGGAGAATTAAGATTGGTGATCATTTTCCGGTGCGATTGCAGCTAAACTCCGGCAAGGTGATAGCGGTTGGACCCGGTTCACGGGACAGAGACGGGAAATTATTACCGGTCTCGGTTAAAGAAGGCGATACTGTTCTTCTTCCCGAGTACGGTGGTACAGAGGTCAAACTCGGCGAGAAAGAGTACGTATACAGAGTCCCTTCTTTTAAGATATTGCATTTGGTGCCCCAATATTATTGATTTGATCAAAAAAAACTCTTGATCCATCAGAAACAACCCCAAGATTACGTTTTTCCAACAATCCCAAAACTCTTGATCCATCAGAAACAACCCAAGATATATGTAGATATAGAGTTGTCTAAATTTGTGTTGTGATAGATCCAAGTAAGTAACTTGTGTTCGTATGATGGACGCAGGTATTATCTCTTCCGGGACGAAGACATCCTCGGTACATTGCACGAGTAATGAAAATGTAGCTAGTGGGTTTCTTGTTGGCGTTTGTGTTCTTGGGAAGAATAATTTTTGAGTGATTAATTTTGATAAACATGGTTGAAGATTGAAAGTTTGAAACTTTTGTTACTTGTCATCATTGTCCTCCTTGAATTTGGCCTTTATAACTTGTCTTAATCTATTGTCTAATCGGCCTTGTGGCCATCAAGCAAAATGTGGAGGAAAAAGGAGGATCTGTGCTTTTTTGTATTTAATTGCATATATTAGCTAAAAACACTCCACACACGGTCGATTCCAAAACTCTTGACTTGAATATATAAAAACAAAATAGTATGATTTGGAACATCGTCGAATAGCTTGTTGCAACTTGAAAGTGTCACTAACTCTCAATCAGGACATTTTTCATTTTGAAAAATCTTCATTTCTCTATATTCTTCGACAAATTTTAGCTTCAATGATAACCACAAAAAGAAAGACAAACAAAAAAATTCGAAGAACATTTTGAGGTAAAAAATATGTCAATTGAGGGGAATATTTAGACAGCTAAATGATTGAGATATTAAGAAAGTTTTTGTATCTAGAGAGCTGGAAAATATTTAAAGGAATTTTTTTTTGTTGGTAAAATATTTCAAAGGATTTAAACATGCATATTCTTTTTTTGGGATAAAATGTTGATATATTTACCAATGGAACAGTTTGTTTACAGAAGCTTTGGAACATGCATATTCTTTGGATCTATATACCTTAAACATGCGAGTTTGTGATTAAATTACGGACGTGTCATGTCATATTTCTAAACTGAAGATCTTATGAAAATAGTCAAATACTAGCAAATGGCATATAGTATTTTACTAAATTTGAAATCTTTACATTTATCTTCTAAAAATAAATAATTGTCGCTGTTGCCAACCACTCTCTCTTCATCCCAGTTGCACATGCAACACAGCCACAGGCTAATTTCCTAGTAAACTCACATTATTATTAACTCCCTGGTATTTTCAAAACAATAACAATTAGTATTTATTTTTTTCTTTCAAATATTCATTAGGTTTCTGGCCAAAATAAAAATAAAAATACTTCATTAGGTTAAAAAATTCAACAAATTCCCACTTGCATATGGTAATAGTGATATAGATTAAGCTTCAACATTTTTAATATATCATTTGTATGATTTTGTGGGGATTATGTCATCCACAAGTGGAGATCTAAATCTAATAAGCTCACAAGTCAACTATTTTAATCGCTAGGTTTCAAAAATATTTATTGATTTTCTTATTAGTTATACGAAATTTATGTGGCTGCATTGTATTAAGAAGCAATCATGCTTGGATAAGTATAATATTGGCATCAAATAATTACACCCTAAGTCCTTACCAAAGCACGTGCCGTTTAGTGACGAAAGATTAGACAACCGGAGAAACAGAGTATGGAATCAACATTGCTTGTCGTGTTGGCTTTGTCTCCTGAGTTGTTTAGTTTTAAATTAAATACTTTTACCATTGTGTCATCATACTATTGATGTTATACAACTATTATTCGATTTCTTGCTTACAAAAACGATTATTCGTAATTTCGTATAATATAATGATACATATGTTTTTCTTTTTCTGATCAGGTAAATAAAGTATAGTCGTCTACAAAAGTATATAATACTAGATAAGTATCCACATATATATGGATTTGTAATTTAATATTTTATAACCCGTTCAAAATATTAAAAACGAAAAAAATAGAAAACAAAATTAGATCACCTGTTAAATATATAATACATAATTTTAGAAACAAAATTTCCGATGAAATAAATATATATATTCAAAGAAATATTTGGTGAAACATATGCAGTAATTAACTTTGAATACGATTATTGGACTTTTAATTTTTTGGTGTGTAATAGACATACTACCAAATTGTAGTTTATATAGAGGTGAAAAAATAGAATTTTTTTCGTATTAGAATTAATTTCCTTATTCTAAATGGAAAAACTAAAGATTTTTTTCTTTTTATATTAATTTTAACTTTTAAAATATGTTTATTTTTTAATTTTTAAGTAAATTTACCTTTTAAGATTATGAATCAGTTATTAAATTTTCCGAATTTTATAATTTTTTATTAATCAATTTTAAAATTTTCCAACTTTGATTTGACATATATCGCGATCAGGTGGGTTAACAACTTTTTTCCTATTAGGATTAATTTTTTTAATCTAAATGAAAAAACTAAGGATTTTTTTATTTTTATATTAATTTTGCCTTTTAAAATATGTTTATTTTTAATATTTTAAGTAAATTTACCTTTTAAGATTATGAAACGGTTATTAAAATTTCCGAATTTTATAATTTTTTATTAATCGATTTTAAAATTTTCCAACTTTGACTTGACATGTATCGCGATCAGGTGGATTAGCAACTTTGAAACATTCAGCATTATACTAATTTTTATTCTTATTAAAAATACTAATTTTTTTAACTTTTAAAAAAAAAACTTTAACCTCTAAAAAAAATTTCCTCAATCTTAAAGTTATTTTGTTTAAAAATGAAAACTATTTTTAGCTTTTTCCTTAATATAACAATATTTTGTTATTTACCTTTTTTCCTTAACTTTTTTAAAAATTTCCTATACACAACTTTTTTTCTTTTTCTTTTTATTGAACTTTGGCTTTTTGGATTAATTATTTTTTTTTCATTTTTTATATTTTTGGTTGCTAACTTTACTTTTCAAATTAAGTTTAGATTATATTTTTTATTTTTATTGTTAATATTATGTGTCAATATCTAATTAAAAATATATTAAATACATGTCAAAATCTAAATAGAAATTAGAATTCCTTTTCCTTATAGGATTGTATTCCTTTACTAATTTCTTTAATGTAAATAGAAATTTTTTTTTTCTTTTTTTAAAACTTTAGCTTTTATTAATTAGAATTCATGATTGTATTTCTTTAATCTAAATAGAAATTTTTGTATTTCCTTTTTTTAAACCTTAGCTTTTATTCTTTTTTTTTAACTTTAGCTTTTAAGATAATTTTTGGTTTAATTTTTCTTTGTTTAATTTCCTTTTTAGGATGTTAATCTATTGTTTAATTGATTTATATTATAAAAATGAAAACTATTTTTTTTTCCTTTTTATTCTTTTTTTAACATTAGCTTTTAGGATAATTTTAAGTAACTATTTTTTTCCTTTTTTTTTGAACTTTGACTTTTTGGAATAATTATTTTTTTCTTTTTTTGTATTTTTGTTTATTAACTTTACTTTTCTAATTAAGTTTAGATTATATTTTTTATTTTTATTGTTAATATTATGTGTCAATATCTAATTGAAAATTCATTAAACACGTGTCAAAATCTTATCGATTAACTTGATACGTATCACGATCTGGCGAGTTAGTACATTTGAAATATTCTCCTTTATATATATAGAAAACATTCTCCTTTATATATATATATGTGTTTTTTTTGTAAATATCTAAAATCTATTTGTTTTCAACGATATATTATGTTGATAATTTAACACAAAAAGATACGAGGATATTGCCAAAATATAAATAAAATACAAGGATATTTTGGTGATTTATAGGTGGTTTTTGTTTTCTGTTTGTTGAAAGGGATAATTCACAATTGTAGGCAAAACTTAATTGTAACGAGAAAATATGCTATCGATATACGAAAATACATTTTTATATATTATATTATAATTTCCATAATCCAAAACATGACAAAAAAAAATTTGTTGAGTTCTTGTTGGAAGTTTTCCATATCTTATATATTAAAAAGTAGAACAAAGTCACAACATCCTAAAAACTGAATGATTAACCTTTAGTACACAAAAAATGAATTTCTTTTTAGTATATATTAAAATAAGGAAATCTAGCTAAAAGCCTTTTTTTTTTTTTAAAAAAGGAAACCTAGCTAATTAATAGAGAGTTTCCAATTTCATTAAAGGAAAATGTGCATAAATTAAATTTTGAAATCTAAGGGCAAAATAAAAAGAAAGACAGAAAGGAAGAGAAGGAAAGGGTGCATGTGACTGATCACGCCTCCACCGCAAAAGAGAAAAAAGGTCCACAGACACTCTCTTCTCTCTCTCTTCCGGCGATTTACTTCAAATTTCGCAACCGTGCTCCGCCGCATCCGCCGCCGTGGAGACAGATTTCGCCGCATCTCTGCGTTTCACGACCTTCCGCCGCCGCCGCTTGGACTTATTATGATGTAAGGGCGTTGACGATAGAGGAGGGAAAATTAGGATTGAGATCTGTTGATTTTTTCAAATGCTTGCGAAGAATCGGCTGCCGGGAAGCGGCCACACTACTCCGTCTCCTCCGGCGTCTCCTCGCCGTTCTCCTCGTTACCGTCACGGCCGGTCAAAAGCCGCCGGTCGAATTCCTATCGTTCAGCCAAGTCGGACTCTCGCTCATCGCCTCTCCTGGATCCTCTTATCGGTTCTCCTCCGGCGTCAGGGAATTTTCCTCTTCGCTCCTCTCATCTATATCTCCTGTATGCTGCTTTACATGGGCACGGTTTCGTTCGATGTTGTTCCCATCATCCAGCGTAAGCCTCCGCCAGGATCCGTCTACAAAAGCCCGCAGGTTTACGCCAAGCTCCGCCCTGAGATGGACGCCGATAATTCTACGGCTGATGCGGTGAGTTTTTTTGCCGCTCCACATTGTGTAACATAGGCTTTTTCTTTGTTTCTGACGATTCTCTGGTTCTTCCTTTTGACTTTTGGATACCTCGTGGTATGTCTAGATTTTTTGATGTGCACACCCTTTCTTAGTGAATCCTTCGCAATTTTCCCTGAATCATTTGATGTTGAACAAATTTCTGGTTTCTGCCAGGTTGAGTTGTTGCTGCTTGGCTAAATTAGTACGTTTTAGTGATTGATTGGTAGGGTTTCGTGATTGAACTTTCTCTAGGTGATGAAATTTGGATAGTTACGATGGTAAGCTTTTAGTCTCTTTATCAATCTCGAGACTTGTAGGTTGAAAAGATACTGTGCTATCCAGTTTTAGCTCTTTTATCTTGTAAAAACTGTTCCTTTGTCGACTTAAGCTAAAAGGCACGTTGAGAGAAAGACTTTTAGCTTCAGAAATTTTCCTTTGAGTTCTAGGTTCGTGTTGGTTTTGTCTCTTACCCTTGAAACTTCTGTTATATTGGGAGATTTTGGTGAACGAATACTTCCTTAAATCATGAACTGAACGCTACTTTGGTTCTGTGGCTGTTTTGCCAGCATGTTATACGGTTTGAGTACTGCATTAAGAATCTTAATATTGATTGGTTAGCCACACACCAGTTATACATGCTATTCTTTTTCATGTATCATCAGTGCTATTGTATTCATCTCAGATATCAACCATTTGGAAACATTCCTATAAAGGTGGGGAGTGGAAGCCGTACGTGAACAAGTCTACTGGAGGTACTGCATTGTTTTTGTAATTTCTTTTTAATTTTTCTTTCCCGTTTGCTGGGAGCTGCAGCGTTTATGAAGCATTTCTTGTCAAAATTTCTCACCTTGATTAAAATGGACTCTGGATTTTAATGTGCTAAAGTAAAAAAAAATTGTACATTCTGAAAAGTTCTGCCTGGAGCTCAGAATTAGCCTGTTCTTTGGATCATAATTTGATTAATTAGGTATTGCTTTTTTTGTTTATAATTGTAGCCTTGCCCGATTCAAATGGTTTCATATATGTCGAGGCAAACGGAGGCTTGAATCAACAGCGGACATCGGTAGGTTTGTTGATCTTGTCATGATACATGAAATCTATGCATTTCGCTCAATCATGTCTAGCAATCTTGTTTATGTCAAAGCTGTTGACTTGTCTCTCCCATGTTATGCTTAGATATGCAATGCGGTTGCTGTGGCAGGCTATCTAAATGCAACTCTAGTAATTCCCAACTTCCACTATCACAGCATATGGAGAGATCCAAGGTTTGAGATTGCTTTCTTTCGAAAATCTTGTCTTGACGTTATTTGTTCAAGCAAAGCCATCTTTTGTAGACTGCTTTCTGACAGAAGGTTTTCTTTCAGTAAATTTGGGGACATCTACGATGAAGAGTTCTTTGTCAGTGCCTTAGCAAAAGATGTGCGGGTGGTTGATACAATTCCTGAATATCTAATGGAGCGTTTTGATTATAACATGACAAATGTATACAACTTCAGAGTTAAAGCATGGTCACCTATTCAATATTATCGGGACTCAATCTTGCCGAAGCTACTCGAGGAGAAGTACGTTACAACTTGTTCTTTAGAAGATTGTTCTCACGTGCTAGAGTTGGTTACGCATTGTTCTTAACAGCATAGTAAACCACCTTATTTTTAGCGGAAGAGATGTTTTGGGTATGTTTAGCGCTTGTCATTTAAGAATTGTTCTTTACATGGCACAGGATTATACGAATATCCCCATTTGCGAATAGACTTTCGTTTGATGCGCCTCAAGCTGTCCAGAGACTTAGATGTTTGGCCAATTACGAAGCCTTGAGGTTTTCAAAACCCATACTAACCCTAGGAGAAACACTGGTGAAGAGAATGAAGGAGCAAAGTGCAAACCACGGCACGAAGTACGTATCTGTACATCTGCGTTTTGAAGAGGTTTGTTCCATGTAAAGGAGAGGCATCTAAAGGATCCCCACTGGTCTTTATCATGGCTATAATTTTTGAATGGAGAGTTTGTGTCTGAGTTGAGAGATATAATAGGCTATATCTACATGTTGCAGGACATGGTGGCTTTCTCCTGTTGTGTATTTGATGGTGGTAACCAAGAAAAACAAGATATGGTTGCAGCAAGAGAACGAGGATGGAAAGGAAAGTTTACAAAACCAGGCCGTGTTATTCGACCTGGTGCTATTAGGCAAAATGGAAAATGTCCGTTAACTCCTTTAGAGGTACTCATCAATTCGTTTGATTCTTGACACTGCTCCTACTATCTACAATATATTAGCATTCTCGGATATCTTCATAAGTTAATCACCCATCAGAAAAGCTCCACAAACCCTTGTGAGCAATAGTGTGGCTTGTTCTGTTTGGTGAGCTATAGTGTTACTTGTTCAGTTTAGTTTATACTTTTCTTGTAAACTCTTCAGGTGGGTTTAATGCTTAGAGGAATGGGATTCAACAAAAGCACATATATTTACCTTGCATCTGGTCAGATATATAATGCGAATAGAACTATGGCCCCGCTACTAGAGATGTTCCCGAATTTACAAACTAAGGAGATGCTTGCATCAGAGGAGGAACTTGCTACATATAAGGTCTGCTTCTTTCCAGCTGTTTGTTCCAGAGTATATCTCTCTGTGATCAATTATTTTTCTGACATTGAACTCTGTGTTTAGAACTTCTCTTCCAGAATGGCTGCAATAGACTACACGGTCTGTCTCCACAGTGAGGTATTTGTGACCACACAAGGTGGAAACTTTCCTCATTTCCTCATGGGTCATCGGAGATATTTGTACGGAGGACATTCCAAAACCATTAGACCGGACAAGCGAAAGTTAGCAATCCTCTTTGACAATCCCAACATCGGGTATTCACTTCTTCTACTCCTTCAAGCTCCACGTTTAAAACCTCCAGATGAATAGTATCTGCATCGTTCCCTTTTTTCTTCACCATATTAGTGTTGTTCTTAAATTATTCTGGGCATTTTGCCTTTGCACTCTTCTTTAAACCTAAAACCCTGTCGCTGTGTTATCACTTATTGCTGAAACGCTTCTTCTGTTTTTTATCCGCAGATGGCGGAGTTTTAAACGTCAGATGCTAAACATGAGGTCTCATAGTGACTCCAAGGGGTTTGAGCTAAAACGACCTAATGACTCCATTTACACATTCCCTTGCCCTGACTGCATGTCCCGTAGGAACAAAACAACAACCCCAGATTCCAGACCACCTCCTGCCACCTGACAGCGCACACATTCTATTGCCGGCCTACCAGAATCCGCTGCTAAAGGCTGTGTTCATTCCTTGTAATTCTAATTCTTTCAAATCAGAGTGGACTTGGCGACTCAGCCTGCCCAGAATTTTAGGGAGACAGCGTTTGGAGGGGCCGTAACATCGTCTATTTATTTCCGGGAAGGGTCGCCGAGGAGTAACAGCCACAACATTGTTTGATACTTTTGACACATTGAAGCTGATGCATCTAACAGGAGAGAAAAATTGAGGTTTAGTTCAATCCCTGGCTGCTGCTGCTGGGGCAAAGAATAGGACAGCGATTGGATCTTGTTATTATTTTTTTTGTTTTTGGGGTGTTTTGCGGTTTGAAACGTTTGCGTTTTGTACATTTTGTAAACGCAGACGTCAGAGTCTTTGTGTTAGGAGATATGTAGAGACGGACAGGAGGGGAGAAGAAGCTGCCCGAAAAGTTTTGTACATTGTTTTGGTTAGAGACCATCGTGTCTTTTTTTTTTTTTTGGGTTTATTTAATTAAATTCTTTGAAATAGGGTTTTAATTGTTTCATCATATTCTTATGATTCTTGAGAGGTGAAGCTTATGTTTCGTTCAGAAAATAATGGTCAATATTGATTTGATTCTTTCTTTTATTTGCTCCTTTGTGTAGTTCAGATTTCATATATCTTTTAGATCTTTTGTTTTTGTATCATAAGAGCTAAGTGATCGATCTATGAAAGCTAAGACCCTAAGAACCGTCTTTTTGGCGAACAGCTTAAAAGATGGTACACGTCTAGTTCTCTTGAACGTATAGACGACGGTGGTTTGTTCTTCCACATAAACCGACGAAAAATAAGTCTCGGTGAAGTTTCGAAGACGAACCAAATCCGAACCCACAACAACGTTACAAGCCGTAAACCGAAGGCCGAAACCAACACAATATTAGTTGACTATGTGAAGACTTTGAATTGCAAAAATACTCATTTCTTCAGATTTTGAAGATTATTCTACACTTTAGAGCAGAAATTTTTATGTAATTTTTAAAAATTGTACGTATTAGTTACGATTGAAAATTCCTTAATATTAGGCTATTAGAGACCACTATCCCATATTTCGTCGCTTATTTAAAATCTTTGAAGGCTTCCGAATAAAATAGGCCCATATAGTTCCCAATTAATAGGTCCATAAACCAAAAGCAAAAAAACAACAAAAAAGAAAAAAGAAATTCTCACGTAGCGCGTCGAGTGTACGCCCCTGAAACTGAAAGATAAGTCCACGTGGAACTGGCGTATATCGCCAGCAACGAATGTTGCGCGTGGGCAAAGGTCTCAACAAGTATTGGAGTTTATCAAATCTTTGTTCTCTTTTTTGGTCCATTGTTTAGCCTTTTGGGTTATATCAAAGTCAAAACAGAACGATCTTACTATCTACAAACCCATCAATTGTTCGCATAGGGATTTGAAGTATACAAATCACGAAAACTGTTCCCGGCGAAATCTGTACCGGAACCACCGCATCATGGGAATCACCGGAAGTTTAACTCCAGATCAGCTCGAGTTTTTTCAATCTCAAGGTTTGTTTGAAATTTCCTCCTAGCTCGACTTTGGATTGATGAGCGAAGAAGTTAATAATGATTTGTAATAATGAAAAGGGTATTTGGTAATCGAATCTTTCGCGAGTGAGGATGAGATTGGAGGCTTGAGGAAGAGGATGAACGAGTTGCTGAATCAATTTGATTGTTCCGTCTCCTCTATTTTCTCCACTAAAAATCAGGTTACTTTCTTTACCATGTTTTTGTTTTTATATTCAAATTCGTCTTATGTTACTTTATCTGATGGTTATTTGATATTATGCGTCTTCCGCAGAAGCATACGACCGATAATTACTTCTTTGAGAGCGCTAATAAAATCTCCTTCTTCTTTGAAGGTATCCTATAATCTTTAAAGCTTTCTTCGATTACTTTAGTTTCTATTTTCCCAGATACGTCTTTGTTTACATAATCAGAACGATCGCTTGGGTTTTCTCATAGTGTTCCTATGATGTTCTTGGCAATTTTATGTTGCTGTATGTGTGCAAAATGCTCTGTTTGTGAATACTCTATGTGAGAAATATGAATATTTGTAAATTTTTAGTGTTTCATCTAATTAATTTGAGGCATCTTTGTTTTCCTAGCAATTTTACAGAATCTTAAAATACCAATACAATTCTATTTTCTTGTTTAATACAATAGAATATGAATATGAATCTTCATGAAAGTTATGGTAGTTCTTTTGATGCAGATATGTAGAAAACAACAATCATTCCTTTGTAGTGACTCAATTAGGATGCTCTCTCTCGTTTTTTTTTTGTATATGTAATACTCTCTATTGATCATTTAGTGTCGATATCGTCTTCTTCTTTTGCTATAATCTCGTTATTAGCTGGTATCGAACTCTGAAGAGTACTTGTGTTTGAATCTCAGAAAAAGCTTTTGGCGACAATGGGGAACTGAAGCAACCGAAAGAGCTTTCTATAAACAAAGTTGGGCATGGTATTTTTTTCAACGTGTTTATAGCTTTTTATCTTCTTTTACTACAAATGTTTTAGTGTTGGGTTGAGAAAAATATATCACAAAGGTTAATAATGTTGTGTTGGTGCAGCACTGCATGAGCTTGACCCATTGTATAAGGAATTCACATATTCGTCGAAGGTTTCAAGTATGGTCTCATCCTTAGGTTACAGGAGACCAGTCATCATGCAGTCTATGTACATTTTCAAGGTACTCTTATTTACTCCTGGACTTTTGGTTGTTTTTTGTTTGTATTATTTACGACTTAGATCATTGGAAATTTGTGGCTGCAAAATTCGATGTGCTCACACTGTATATTGATTTTTTAAAAAGAATTAGGAACTGAGATCTTCATAGAATATGCAAATGTTCAACAGTTGAGAAGGCAGATCATCACGTATATCTATATGAACAACTTCAGAATTAGTGTTTTGTAGTCACGTTTAAACTTTCCAAACCTATTAACATCCCGAATCTCTAAGCAGTATTCTTGCCTCTTTGGAATAATAAATCTAATCTTAGTGTTTCAACTGTGCGTTCGGGAAATTGCTTTTACTAGCAACCTGGAATTGGAGGCGAAGTTGTGCCGCACCAAGATAATTCTTTTGTGTACACGGATCCACCGAGTTGTACTGGTCTCTGGATGGCTTTAGAAGATTCTACAACTGTTAATGGTTGTCTTTGGGCAATCCCTGGATCTCACAAGAGTGGGTTTCTTACCTCTATTTCTCATGTTCTTTGTGATCTTCGTAGTTTGCTTAGCTAAACAGTCTTTTTTTCCTTCCATTTCTTCGTTTCAGATGGTCTGGTTAGAAGATTTGTCCGGGGTGAAAATGGTGTAACCTTTGATAGGCCATCCCCGTCTTACGAGCAGAAAGATTTTGTGCCGATTGAAATGAAAGCAGGCTCGATGATTGCCATTCATGGTGATCTAATCCATCAAAGGTAAATTTCATCTTCGATATGAAGGAGCTTGCTTATAAGTTTAGATTTGGCTGAGCTCTGAAAAACTAATGTTCCCTACTGTTTTCAATGTGGATTTTGGGATGCAGTTTCGAGAATCTATCCCCAAAGTCAAGACATGCCTATAGCTTACATGTAGTAGAATCTGATGGATGTAAATGGGCAAAAGACAACTGGTAAGTCTTTATTTAACTTCTATTCCATCCATTTTTCATAATCATATTGATGCAAAGTCTTCTACAACTTTGTTCGGTGAGTCTGTTCTTCATGCTTTTACAATTCCCTTATATGCTAGGATACGAAGAGAAAAAATCCCTGAGCCTCTCTATGTTCCTTGATTCAAGCCAGTCGCCTGGAGACATTGTGAGTTGCTGCTTATCAAATTTCTTCTACGATGTCTACCCACGCACGACCTTTTGAGAGAACTCTGAACAGTAATAAGAACATGGCTAAAAAGGGCCTTCGTGTGTCATTTTCTTGTTGAAATACAATTTGTTTCTGCTTGGTCTCTTTAGTTCTGTCTTTAGATAACCAAACTTAGTGGTCAATAAAGTGTGACAATGATGACTTGATGTTTCTGTGATTATAGTTTCGAATTCACAGTAATTAGACATCGAAGAAAGTCAGAAAAAGTCGTAGATAGGTACTCAGTTAAACATTTTTAATAAAAAATTGGATTGCATGTAGTCGGTGTTCTTGTATGTCCCAAATATTATGATGAATAAATTTTTTTTTTTTTGAAGTATCTAAGCGTATAAAGATATTGTGCAGTTTTAAAACAGACAATTTTAGCAAAAGAGAATCAAATCCAAACCTATATCGAACTATTTTTGGTATTTAGTATGTTGAGTTAGTTACAATTTTTTATCATTTATGTATTATTAACATCTATGTACTATTAACGTGTAATCAATATAAACAATGTAACAAAAAGTAAAAAACAATTGTGGCACAAAAAAATATCGTCAAACAATGCTGATAGCACAAAAAAAGACGGTACATTTACTGTCTGGTGACAAGTATAATGTTTTTTTTTAACCATAAATATAAGAAAAATATTATGTAGCTTATGAAAAAAAAATATATATAAAAATCTAAAAAAATACAATTATTGAATTTATTTAATTAAATTTTTAGTGACCAACCAAAACATTAAACTAAACTAATAACGTAAAAGGACAAATATTTAAAATGAAATTTTAAAAATAACAAATTATAATTTGATATAGTTTTAATTTTGCGCAACGCGCATGTCACTTATCTAATAGTATGATATAAATATCAAAACACATGTCGCACAATAAATCAACAAAATATTATTTTCTCACTACAAATTTAAAAATTACAAATTCAATATATTTAAATTAATAACACTTATTAAATCTTATTTCTTATTTTATATTTTGCATATTTCAAAATTTAGTGTTAAAAAAAAAAATATCGCACGGGTCAGAATCTAATTAATTAGTAAATCAGTATATTTCCTTATCTTTGTAAATTGAGTACTTAATAGAATTTTAAGAAAGGATTACAAATGAGCCATCTCTTTTTTTGATAATTTGTCAAATACCCCATGCGCTGCTTCGATGCTCAATCTTGTAGATTGAAGTTTGAGGAACTCAAACAAAAGGTAAGGTCTTGCTCTGTTCTCATTTCATTTTCTCTCTCTCTTTCCTCTTCTTAAGATACCCTACATGGTTTATATTCTTTTCTTTCAGAGGTGGGAGGAGAGCGACGATGAGTATCTCTGGAAATTAAGGGACCTGATGGATGTTCGTGCCTCTGAAGTTTCGGTCAAATTAGGAAGACCTATAAATTGTGTTCAAGATAGGTTTGAGATCTTGACACGTGCGAATATCCAGTGGTTAAACATCACGAATAGCAAGTGCGGCGAACCAATCGACAGTGATGAAATCAAAAGACCAGAGGTCACATGGAAGACCATTATCGAAAGCTTACATGTAGCTGCCAGAGTTGGCGATTCTGAACTCATTTCAATGCTACTGAGTAAAGGTAACTTGTTTTTGTTGAAAGACGTGCAAATCTTGATTTCCTTTCGTAAAGGTTAAAACTCATTTCAATGCTACCGAGTAGTAAAGGTGACTTGTTTTTTTGTTGAAAGACGTGCAAATCTTGATTTCCTTTCATAAAGTTTTAACCTTTTTCAGTAGATTTAACAATATGTAGGGTAACAATACGTAGTGTCTGTGTTTTATCAATAAGCTTCCAACATTTATACATTTGGTTTTCTTATTCTGTATCAGGTGCTGATGTCAATAGCAAGGATAAAGAGGGTCAAACCCCTCTCCACTGTGCTTCTAGCAGAGGCTTCTTGGAAACTGCTGAGCTTTTAGTGAAACAAGGCGCAAACATTAATGTCAAAGACAAGGTTAAAGTTGCTTTCATACCTTTTTGGCTCATTGATGACAGTTAACTAGCGTTTACTTGTAAAATAAATTTTCATCTTTCAGGTTGGAGACACTCCGATTGACGTGGCAGCAAGGACAGGAAAGTCGCAACTTTGTAAATTTCTGCTCGAAAAAGGAGCAAAAGTGATGTGGAACCTTCAGGTTGTCAAGTTGCTATCAGGTGCTGAGATCAATCGCCAAGATGATGAGGGTAAAACGCCTCTCCACTATGCTGCTAGAGTCGGCAATGAAGAACTCATTACAGTGCTACTGAGTAAAGGTGACTTATTTTTGATGAAAGACGAGCAAAACAGAGAGAACAAGATGAAGATGAAGCAGCTTCCAACACTTGATACATTTGGTTTTCTTTTTCCTGTATCAGGTGCTGATATCAATGGCCAGGATAATAAGGGTCAAACGCCTCTCCACTATGCTGCTAGAGTCGGCAATGCAGAACTCGTTACAGTGTTACTGAGTAAAGGTGACTTGTTTTTGTTGAAAGAGAGCAAAACAGAGAGAACAAGATGAAGAGGAAGCAGCTTCCAACACTTGATACATTTGTTTTTCTTTATGTATCAGGTGCTGATATCAATTGCCAGGATAATAGAGGTCATACAGCTATCCAGTGTGCTTGCATCGGAGACTTTTGGGAAGCTGCTAGGCTTTTAAGTAATAGTGGAGCAGTGTTACAGAGCCCAAAACGTGAAGGGTGATTCTTACACAACTGGACCTCCTTTTGGCACTACTGGACCTTAAGTACTTTTGTAAGAAAAAATAATAAAAGAGCATTTTTGAAGGTCAATTTGTTGAACCACCACTGATCCCTAAACACTTTCGAATTTAGGTAACAATGTTAATTATTCAAATATTCACAAAAGAACAAATGGGAAATTGTAATGACTGCTACTACTACTACATGTTAATGTCAAAGACAAGGTTTAAGTAGCTTTCATGCCTTTTTTTTTTGGCTCTTTGATGACGTCGCAAAAACAAGAATTCTACTGAAGATGATTAAGATTCAAACAATCTCCACTTATTAAGAAGCTACTCGTGAAAGAGGCTACTCGAGAATACCAAAGCAAACAAGGAAAAGTAAATAAACCACTGAAATTGTGATCATCTGAAATCATATGCCCATTTGGTCTTTAAGTGTTACAGAGCCCAAAAACGCAAAGTGTAAACCCGAGTCACGTTTGTATAAAACAGCCCTCAGTTCTTCTCAGACACCTGGAATCCTAATTGTAAAAGCTCGTAGATGTATGTGCTGGATCGAATTGCTAGACCCTTTGATGGCCAACGATTGGAATATTGGTGGAATTGAGATAACAAAATGCGAAATAAGCCGCATCGACGATCGCACCAAAGACGTTTGTGTGAAGAGTAGGCGTCTAAAGCTTCTTTGTTGGCTTGTAATCAAGAATGATGCTTTGCTCTGACGAGAGCGAATTGGATGCATTTCAGGGCCGAGAATAGTACGGAAGCTGCGTTAAGGACGGCACTGCGATTGCGGTAATGTTGGTCGCACGGTAATAAGCTGCGTTTGATTGGCTGATACCGAGGAGCTGGTCGTTTGGGACTGAGATTGCAGAGCTCTAGATGCAAAACCATCTTCTACAAACCAAGTCCCCAGCTCTTCTTAACTCGGATCACAAACAGAGAAGAGATAATAAATTTAGGCTATGACAAATCATTGGGCCAATAACAACATAAACAAGGCCCAACAGCTTCGACAGACCAAAGTCCGCGCGTGAACACAATCGCTACTTGGGTATTCTATGGTCAATTTTGAAACCGACAACAACCCGGCAACAGCATTAAAAGTTAAAACTAAAACAAAGAAAGAAAAAAACTACAGAAACGTGGTACAAAAAAAAAGAAAAAAAAATTTAAAAATTGGGATCCGATCCATTAGGGTTTAGAATTTGGATTAAACTAGAATTCCTAATTCGAGTGTTGGTAGGAGAAGCCAATATACAGTGTCTATAAATTGGATGCAGGTGAGAATGAGATGATGAATTGAAGACATAGAAGAAGGCAATATAGTACTTGGTCGTTGTCGTCAGAAAGCAAAAGTAGAAGTAGAAGTAGAAGCCAAGAACAATCGTTTATATATCGGGGACATAAGAGACAATCCATCATCGATGGAGGAGCAGCAGAGCCACGAAAAGGGCAAATTTGCTTCGTCGTCAGAAAGAGGTGAAAAGACAGTGTTTCAAAGTTGGAGTAAAAGGAGAAGAGACGACGTTGATACGAAGAGCTACTATAAAGACAAAATCGCTTCATCCTTTTCGTCAGAAAGAGAAAGCAAAAGAAGAAGTATAAGAAGAGAGGTAGTTGAGATAATACTCAACGACGACGCGTTAGAAGAGATTCTGGTGAGGCTTCCAGTGAAATCCCTGATTAGATTCCAAACCGTGTCTAAACACTGGAGACGAATGATAACGTCCAAGTCGTTCAGGGAAAGATACATGCTGCATCAGAAAACACAAGAACCCAAATTTCTCTGTCTCTATGTAGATAAAAGCTGGTATAAGCCAAACATTGCTCTAAAGACGATGAGGTTGGAGTGGTCTTCGACTTGTCTAGTGGAACTGGAAGAAGAAGAAGAATTTCATACTAGTAATGAACAAGAAGATAAGCTGGTGGTAATTTCCAAGAGTCTGGATGGTCTTTTCTGCTTCTATGCAAGTACATACTTGTCAAGGCCAATTAAAGTGATAAACCCAGCCACTAGATGGTCTCAGACGCTCCCTCTTGCCAGGATTCAGCTAGAGCATTTAGAAAAAAAGGAGTTCCCTCTCCCAGGATTTGGAAAAGACTACGTCACAGGAGCATACAAACTAGTCTGGTTACATAGCATTAACGACAACAACACCTCATCATGCGAGGTTTTCGATTTTGGAGTCAAGCAATGGAGGCAGGTGATTCCACCACCTCCTCCTGATCATCGGGTAAAGCTCGGCCAGTCACCAACTTTTGCAAACGGATGGCTTTATTGGTTCAGCCAAGAAAAGACCAAGTTGGTTGCTTTTGATCTTCACAAGGAGATGTTTCAAGTCGTTCAAAAGCCGATTATTGAGGCATCATCATCATCATCTCTTGATATGCATGTGTGCAGCATAAATGATGATGACCGTGGTCTTGTATGGATTTCAGAGACAAATGGAGATGGCATGCAACACGTTTGGAGGCTCACTAACCACAACACAGGAGGGGCCTTATTGAAGATGGACAAGATGTTCTCCTTTGACTTGAACAAGATTACTTCCACTTGGTTTGAAGATACTCATTATAATTTTTCGCTCCTCAGACTTGTGGCAATTTCCAAGAATGGTAACAAGGTGATGCTCTCAAAACCCTGTTTCCAAAATCTCCTCCTATATCAACCCCTAAACCCTAATTCCATTCTTAATCGCATCTTATCTTTTTCTCCTTCTCGCCCCAGTGACAGTGCCTTTTTACCTTATTTCCCAAGTTTGGCCTCTCCCTTGTGAATTAATTTCAAGTTTTAAAAGTGGATTTGATTGTCATTATTCTCAAATAAATACCTTTCGAAATTAGTTTAACATTTGTTATTTTATCATTGCAAGTCTCACTTAATTTGGATTATTTTTTTGAACAAAAGTTTTGGATTATTGATCATTTATTAGTTTGATGTGCAAAGTAGACAACTCTTGCCTCTTTGCGTAAATCTATATTATTCTATACTTTGGATTATTGATCATTTACTAGTTTGATGTGCAAAGTAGACAACTCTTGCCGCTTTGCCTAAATCTATATTATTCTATATATCCTTTTAACTCCATTATCCATCTCCTTACTGATTTTCTTTTAGATACCTATATACTATTTTTTTTTATATGTCCGGACCATCTGTTGAATTATATATACAATTTCTTTATATGTATATATATATGTAAACAGACTGCTTCCCAAAGCTTTTGCATTTCTTTGTGCATAAA
Source organism: Eutrema heterophyllum (assembly GCA_002933915.1). Lineage (NCBI taxonomy): Eukaryota > Viridiplantae > Streptophyta > Magnoliopsida > Brassicales > Brassicaceae > Eutrema > Eutrema heterophyllum. The sequence goes on along the minus strand of PKMM01011668.1, from coordinate 375,411 downwards.
CCGTATAAAGTTTGAGCGATATAGAGTATACTGAAATATTAATCCATGTCTCCATTATGTAGCCGCAGGCCCACAGGTTACGTATGATAACGTCCAAGTCGTTCAGGGAGAGATACATGTTGCATCAGAAACCCAAGAACCCAAATTTCTCTCTCTATGAAGATGAAAGCTGGTATAAGCGCATTTAGATAAATTAGATTGAGATATTCGCATTTAGATAAATTAAATTCTTTTTTAGTATAGAAACCGATCATATGAAATTTATTGTAAACGAAACAAATACACCCATCGTCCATCGAAACGACTAAAGATATGATTATATCCGGTAATTGATATCTTCTACATGTAGTATACATTCTCTTTATAGATTTGGTTTGTTTTTTTCCCTTGTAATTTAAATTCGAGTACGATATTATGTATGAAAATTACTTATAAGTTTTTTGATATGAAATTACTTACAAGTTATAACATAAATACATAATATAGAGAATCATCAATTAAAGTATTATATATCAATGACTGATTCCGAATATGAAAAATATCATAGATCGAAAAATTCAAAACTTTATGGATATGTAAATATTACATGCCTCTTGATAGTACATGCATATAGAATGAAGTACCACGCAGGAAAAAAAATTAAGGACATCACCGGAATATTACGTTAATTTGATGTTGCCTTATCGAAAGAACGGATATATAAAATGATAAACCCAACCCACAAAATGGGTTTCTCTTTTCAATTTCATCGTTTTGTTGCCTCAAAATTTGTTATGATTCTTTGAACTTTATACAACGTTGTACATATTAGAGATACTCAATAATGATAATTGAGATATGATTAACTAAATCATCGGTGCATATAATTTTCTTTAATTGTATAATATTGTCTTCCCATAGGTGCTACTACAATCGTTGTATAAATGTATCAACTCTCTGTATAATGAAAATCATCTTTCAATACAAACTTACATGGTATCAGAGCAGTAATCGATCCTGCATAATCTCTCCAATTTTTTTTTTTTCCCTTCCGTTCTCTCTTCGTCTCTTCTCTTTACCTATCCAACTATGTCTTCTCTTCCTCTTAACAACGGTGTGACTTCCAACACCGAAACTATCACTGCAACTCAAGGTTCTCTCCTCAATGTTAATATGACAAATGTCACACGGCTGAACACCTCCAATTACATTATGTGGAGCCAACAGGTGCACGCTCTTCTTGACGGTTATGCATTGGCATCTTTCCTTGATGTCTCCATGAAGATTCCAGATCCAGTCCTCACTGTGAATGGAACAACCACTGAAAATCCAGCCTACACGCTTCACAAACGCCAAGATAAGCTACTATACAGTGCTATTCTCGGTGCGATCTCGATGTCCATTCAACCTCTCTTGTCAAAAGCAGAGACCACGGCTGAAATATGGAAACTTTTAGCTTCCACATATGCAAAGCCAAGCCGTGGACATATCAAGTAGTTAAAGTACCAAATCAAACAGTGGAAGAAAGGTACTAAAACGGTTGATGAGTACTTTCAAGGACTTACAACACGTTTCGATCAACTTGCTCTACTTGGCAAAGTTATTGATCTTGAAGACCAGATCGAATATGTTCTCGAAGGCTTACCGGAGAACTACAAATCGATCATCGATCAAATTGAAGGACGAGATGCTCCTCCCACACTCACAGAGCTCCATGAAAAACTCATTAACCATGAGGCCAAGATCATCACGGCTGAACCAACACAAACCTTCCTGCCAATGTCGCTACAAACAGATTCAAACAACAACACAAACAGCCCAATCGCAATCAACCATGGCAGCCTTAGCCACGACAATTCACTGAAAACAATAATCAACCTTGGCAGCCAAGACCATACCTAGGAAGATGTCAAATCTGCGGCATCCAGGGACACAGTGCTCGCCGCTGGAATCAGCTCTCACGTCAAACCACTGGAATCCTCCCTCAACCTCCTCAGTATCAACCGAGAGCCAACTTTGCTGCTGGTGGATCTCAGATCAGTCAGCCATAGCTGCTGGATTCTGGAGCTACACACCACATCTCCTCAGACTTGGCTAATCTAGCCCTTCACCAACCATACACAGGAGGAGAGGAGGTCATCATTGGCGATGGAAATGGGTTATCAATTACACATACTGGTTCAACCATCTTACCCTCTTTTATACGCCCATTATCTTTGTCAAATGTGCTATGTGTCCCTGACATCAAAAAGAATCTCATATCAGTTTACAAATTGTGCAATGCTAATCAAGTTTCGGTACAATTTTTCCCATCTTACTTCAAGGTGAAGGATCTCAGCACGGGGGCCCCATTACTCCAAGGACGCACCAAGGATGAGCTCTATGAGTGGCCAATCTCCTCTCCAACAACCTTTTTCACAGCCACCACAAATCACAAAACCACACTCACCGATTGGCATTCGAGATTAGGCCACCCCTCACCCTCTATCTTAAACAGTATTTTTAAACGTTTTTCTTTACCAGTTTCAAACTCTCTGTCTCAAACGCTTTGTTGCAGCGATTGCTTATTCAATAAAAGTCAAAAACTTTCTTTCTCGCAAACAACTATTTCCTCAACTCGTCCCCTTGAATATCTTTTCACTGATCTTTGGATTTCTCCAATTATTTCAATCGATAATTACAAGTATTACCTTGTAATTGTTGATCATTACTCGAGATACATTTGGTTTTATCCTCTCAAACTAAAATCTCAAGCTCGCGAGACATTTATTCGTTTTACAAACCTTGTTGAAAATCGCTTTCAAAGCAAAATTGGTACCTTGTTTTCGGATAATGGTGGGGAATTTTTAGCTCTTCGAGATTTTCTGGGTTCAAAAGGTATTTCTTATTTAACTTCTCCTCCACACACCCCTGAACATAATGGCTTAGCCGAAAGAAGACATCGACATATCGTCGAAACCGGCTTAACACTTCTTTCCCGAGCTTCAATTCCCAACACCTATTGGACTTATGCTTTCGCTACTGCAGTTTATCTTATTAATCGAATGCCAACACCTACTCTATCTCTTCAATCTCCCTTCAAAACTCTTTTTCAAACCGACCCAAACTACAACAAATTTCGTATCTTCGGATGTGTTTGCTTTCCATGGCTCCGCCCATATACAGCAAACAAACTTCAACCAAGATCAAAACCGTGTGTCTTATTGGGGTATTCTCTTACACAAAGCGCCTATCTTTGTCTTGATCCCACACAAAATCGAGTTTACACTTCCCGACATGTTCGATTCGATGAAACCAAATTCCCATTTCAAACTCTTTTGCCTTCAAACACCAAACAAATAATCGAAACACCTCCTCCCCTTTCCAATCCGATAATCACGACAATCCCTCTCACCAACACGCCACTCATCGATGCGCAATCCTCGGCTCCGCCAGCGTCATCAACCCAGGCTCCTAGCTCGGATTCTTCACCAAGTGCTGCTGCTCCAACACAACCACCGAATCCCACAACGCCAATTTCACATGCGATTCCATCTTCTCCGGCAGAGCCGTCCTCTCCAGTGATCTCCGCTATCGGTGAAAGCTCATCCGTCTCTGCAACATCGACAAACAATGCAACACCATTACCTCTATCTACGACCCAAATAAACCCAGCCCCTTTACAAAATCCTCAAAATCAAATTGGCCCAAATTCACCAAACCCAGAAAATCAAATTGGCCCAAATCAAAAGCCCACTCAATCACCAATCGATAATACCCAAAACCAACAAACCACAAATAACCAAATCACTAACCAACACCCAATGACCACTCGTGCCAAAAATAAAATCACAAAACCAAACCAAAAATTCAGCCTAGTCTCATCCATGTCCTCTTTCACCGACACGGAGCCACGAACATACAATCAAGCTCTCAAGGACAAACGATGGAGAAACGCGATGTCTTATGAATACGATGCCCAAATCGTCAATCATACATGGGATTTGGTTCCACCATCACCAACCCAGAATGTCATCGACACAAAGTGGATTTTCCGAATCAAGCATCTAGCGGATGGATCGCTTGACAAATACAAGGCGCGACTTGTTGCTCGAGGATTCAATCAACAACAAGGAATTGATTTTGAAGAGACTTTTAGTCCCGTTATCAAGTCTACTTCAACTCGCACCATCCTCAAAGTCGTTGTAAGTAAAGATTGGTGTCTTCGACAGCTTGACATAAATAACGCTTTTCTTCAGGGAACATTAGATAAGGAGGTATATGTCAGCCAACCTCCTGGATTCATTGATGCTGACAGACCGGATTATGTATGCAAATTGAGGAAAGCACTGTACGGTCTCAAGCAGGCTCCCAGAGCGTGGTACATGGAGCTGAAACGATATCTGGTTTCGAGTGGATTCAAAAATTCCTTAGCAGATGCGTCCCTATTCATCCTTCATCAACAAGGTGTTCTAGTTTATATTCTTGTCTATGTAAATGACATAATCGTCACCGGCAACAACAAGACGGCAGTGGAACGAGTCATCACCAATCTAGCCACTCGTTTTTCAGTCAAAGACATGGGAAATCTCTCATACTTCTTGGGAATAGAAGCGATTCGAACATCAGAAGGACTTCATCTAAATCAGCGAAAATACATCAATAATCTTCTGGCAAAGATGAATATGCACGACGCCAAACCAGTTACCACTCCGATGGCCTCATCTCCTAAACTCACTAAATCCGGTAAACTGCATTCAAACCCAACTGAGTTTCGACAATTGGTTGGAAGCTTGCAATATTTGGCTTTCACACGTCCCGATATTTCTTATGCCGTGAACAAGCTATCACAGTACATGCAGTCCCCTACTTGTGAACATTATCAAGCAGCAAAAAGGGTTTTACGGTACTTGGCAGGTACCGCAACTCATGGTCTTTTCATTAGGAAATCAACCAATCTCAGTGTTCATGCCTTCACAGACGCAAATTGGGCTGGAGATACAGATGATTTTGTGTCAACAAATGGCTACATCGTTTATCTCGACGATCAACCAATTTCATGGTCATCAAAGAAACAAAAGGGAATAGCACGGTCATCTACAGAAGCGGAATACCGCGCTGTCGCAAACAAAGCTTCTGAGATCATATGGGTATGTTCATTACTCTCCGAACTCGGCATTCCTTTTTCTACTCCTCCGGTCATATACTGTGACAACATTGGAGCAACATATCTCTGTGCTAATCCCGTCTTCCACTCAAGAATGAAACATATTGCTTTCGACTATCACTTTATTCGTGAGCAAATTTAGAATGGGAAACTACGAGTAGCACATGTCTCTACACACGATCAGCTTGCAGATGGTCTAACAAAACCGTTGATGCGATCACGTTTCACTTCACTACGGCACAAGATTGGAGTTTCGCAAGCACCTCCATCTTGAGGGGGAATATTAGAGATACTCAATAATGATAATTGAGATATGATTAACTAAATCATCGGTGCATATAATTCTCTTTAATTGTACAATATTGTCTTCCCATAGTTGCTACTACAATCGTTGTATAAATGTATCAACTCTCTGTATAATGAAAATCATCTTTCAATACAAACTTACAATACATATATAACCTTATGGGATAAATGGATAATGGAAAAATGGGTCGATGATATAGAGAGATATAGAAGATTTTAGAAAATATTTCAATTTTTATGTTTTTTTTCTTCCAATCTTTATGATTTTGTGAATTGTTTGGTGCAGCCGGAGCTACAGCAGCCGCCCTCGCCGCCGTGGCTAGTGCGATTCTCACGGTAAACTTTTTCATCTCACTCCTCAGACCTTTATATGAAGGAATTTTTGGTTATCACTAAATCATCTGATGATTCTTGTTCTTGTAAGCGCACTGTTGGCTGACATCAACTGTCATATAGGAGAGATTATCAAATTCAAGTTTCAGAGTCGTATACGTATGATTTAGAAACCCGAGAATGTATTACCGTAAAATACCGGATTGAAAACTTGTGATTAATAACAATGATTAAACGATACAACACGAAACGAATTATGGAAGACAACATTCGAGACAGAGCTATTCCATGATAAAATGGATACACGGAGTCGAGATATGATCTCTTTCCTTAATTCAATAAATCCCCCGTAGTGATACGGAACTGTAAGATTTTTGAATCCCATGATACAACCGTTGCGAGACCGTTTCGCACTCACTTGAAAGCGGAATCTACGAACTATATACTACGATATACTCTCGACGTAAAAAACTTACGATTTAAAGACTAAGAAGGACACGAGGGAGAGAGATTGTTGTATTTGTTGAACAAGTTGTTGTTGGTGTGTTTTTCGAATGAAGAGAAGAAGGCTCTTTATATAGAGGAGGAGTGGCCGCCCATGACATCACGCCGACGCATGCAGTGACACACCGCCGCACAAGGTGGCACGCGAGGTGGCGCGCAAGGTGGCATTTGATGATGCATGCCATGACGCACCGCCGCGCAAGGTGGCGTTTGATGACGCATGCCATGACGTTATGCACACCGGTGGCACCGCAAGTAGCGCGCAAGGTGGCACCGCAAGATGCGCGCAAGGTGGCACCGCAAGATGTGCGTAAGGTGGCACCGCAAGGTGTCGCGCAAAGAGAGTTTATACCGACATATGTGATAACAAGATTTGTTTTCCGTATCAGTGGTAAACCGATCTACGGGAAAAATTTGTTAGTTACGCGGGATTAAATGTTCAGTTTTGAGACAAAACGTTTGTAAAAATTTGTCCCAAAAAGGACTTCTTATTGGGCCGATGGCCCTGTCCACAAGACCACGAGACCACGAGACCACGAGCCCAGAGCCCGAGCCCGGCTAGGCTAAGCGGCAGCGGCGCGCGTAGGGGTCCCCATCCTCTCTTTAACACACCAAGGGTGTTAGTCTTTTGAACAAAGACATTGATTCCTCCATATATATACATGTGTATTTTTCCCTATACTTTGGATGTGGGACAAATGTACATGCTTTTCATTTAGCCAACAAACATTTGATGGACTAATTTTTTTTCACTTCCACTATTTTAATAAGCCCATTTGACTTACTAAAATTGTTCCAACAATCCCCCACATGAATAGAAATAACTCTAAACATACGAAGACTTGATAGACTTGACAGACTATTCTGACTAGACGTAACTGACTAGACAGACTCTACTAGACCGAAAACAATCGAGAGTATAAACGAAAATTCACTGTATCTGAGATGGTAGCATTTTTTCAGCCTTGAACCATTCATTGTTATAATTGTCGGGTTTACTTGGCCAGGAGGTGAACATGATGTCTTGAACCCCCCAGATTTTGATGTAAACCGAGACAACAACTATAACACAGCTTCATTTCTCGTAGAACTTTGTTCTATATTGTGTTCATTTTGGCCTTGAACATGTCTGGTTAATCATGAGTGAACTTGGAAAATATAGCCTCAATATCATTTTCCTAGAAACGGCCCTATTTCACACTCATAAGGTGATTTGCCATTAGCTTGTAATTTTTAAGGGGTATCCTGTAATACTCTGTTTTACAAAGCTTGGACTCAAATCATTAAAAGCTTACGCTTATCCTGAAAACATACAAGTAGCATTGTTTATCATCCTGAGAACTGGGAAGAGACAAAGTCTCACAGTGCTTTTAGGAGATTTAGTTTGACTTAGTTTTCCCTTTGAACCTACTTCTTGGGATCTCCAGTCCGTAGGTGGGGTTACCACCAAACCTCCTCTTATGTCATAGGCTTTAATCCCATTCCTCTTTATGATTTTACAACTTGATATCGTGACAAACCTTTAGTGAACGGATCTGCTAGGTTGTCTGTCGATTTGATGTAATCAATTGTGATTACACCACTCGAGATCAAATGTCTAATGGTTTTATGACGTCTTCTTATATGACGAGATTTACCATTATAAAGATTACTCAGTGCCCGAGCTATAGCCGATTGACTATCACAGTGTACTCGTAATGCTGGCACTGGTTTCTCCCACATTGGAATATCTTCCAAAAAATTCCGAAGCCATTCTGCTTCCTCTGCGGCTTTGTCTAGCGCTATAAACTCAGATTCCATGGTTGATCTGGCCAACAGAGTTTGTTTGGTAGATTTCCATGACACTGCTCCACCACCAAGCGTAAAGACATATCCACTTGTGGATTTTGAGTTTTTGGAGTCGGAAATCCAGTTTGCGTCACTGTATCCTTCCAAAACTCCCGGTTCTTTACCATAGTGTATACCATAACTTTTAGTATGACGTACATAGTCTAATACTCTTGTTAAGGGTTTCCAGTGTGTATGTCCTGGATTACTAGTGTAGCGACTCAGTACATTGACTGCGTGCGCTAAATCGGGTTTTGTACAATTGGTTAAGTACATTAGACTTCCGATTACTCTTGCATATTCCAGTTGTGACACTGTTTCACCTGTATTTTTTGTTAGGTGAAGTTGAGAGTCAACATGAGTTTTTGCTGTCCCATTTGAGTAGTCTTTAAACCGCTCAAGGATCTTTTCAGCATAATGTTTTTGGGATAGAATGATTCTTTCAAAATTTCTAGTGATCTTAATCCCTAGAATGACATTAGCAAGTCCCATATCTTTCATATCAAACTTACTGCTTAGCATGTTTTTCGTTCGATTGATCATGTCTTTATTGCTACCAATGATTAACATATCATCAACGTACAAACATAGCAAAATATATCCGTGAGGAGTAATTTTGATGTATATGCATTTATCACATTCATTTATACTGAAACCATCTGACATCATTACGTTGTCAAATTTTTCATGCCATTGTTTTGGAGCTTGCTTGAGTCCATACAACGACTTTACAAGTCGACATACTTTGTGTTCTTGTCCCGGGACAACACACCCTTCAGGTTGTTTCATATAAATCTCCTCTTCTAAATCACCATTTAGAAAGGCAGTTTTCACATCCATTTGATGGATTTCTAGGTTTCTTAATGCTGCTAAACTAATCAGCATTCGAATTGAAGTTATTCTCGTTACCGGAGAATAGGTGTCAAAGAAATCCAGGCCTTCTTTTTGCCGGAAACCTTGCACCACAAGCCTAGCCTTGTACTTATCAATTGAGCCATCGGTTTTCAATTTTGTTTTGAAAATCCATTTACACCCTAGTGATTTAAACCCTTGTGGTAAATCGGTTATCTCCCATGTATGGTTTTGCATAATGGAGTCGATTTCACTATTAACGGCTTCCTTCCAAAAAGGTGCGTCTGGTGTAGACATGGCTTCAGTGAAACTTTGAGGTTCATTCTCGAAAAGAAAGACCATTAAGAAATCTTCACCATAAGATTTTTTCTTACGAGCTCTTTTGCTACGTCTAGGTTCATCTGCAACTTCTTCTGCATCATCTAAAAATGTGCCAGAAGTGCTTGCTTCAGTTACAGAGGTAATTGCAACTTTCTCTTCACGAGTTCGTTTCAGATTTTTATCTTTACATGGAAACACATGTTCAAAGAAAGAAGCATTCCTTGATTCCATGGTTGTATTAACATGGATGTTCGGTATGTCTGATTTATGAACCAGAAACCGATAAGCACTACTGTTGTGTGCGTATCCGATGAAAATACAATCCACTGTCTTCGGTCCAATTGTGACCTTTTTAGGAAGTGGTACTGCAACTTTTGCGAGACACCCCCACACTTTCAGGTATTTGTATGAAGGTACAACACCTTTCCAAAGTTCATATGGTGTTTTACCAGTGACTTTGTGCGGTATTTTGTTGAGGATATCATTGGTGGTAAGCAACTCTTCCCCCCACATGTTCTGGGGTAACCCAGATTCCTGCAACATTGCATTCATCATCTCTTTAAGAGTTCGGTTTTTTCGTTCCGCAACTCCGTTAGATTAAGGTGAATAGGGAGCGGTCGTTTGATGGATAATTCCATGTTCTTTACAGAATGCATTAAATGGTCCATCATATTCGCCTCCTCTATCACTTCGAACTACTTTAATAGTTCTATCGAGTTGGTTTTCAACCTCGATTTTAAATTCCTTGAATTTTTCCAAGGCTTCATCTTTGCTTCGTAGCAAATAGATGTAACAATATTTTGTACTATCATCTATGAAAGTCACAAAATATTTTTTACCGCCTCGAGTTTGAACAAATTTTAAATCACACAAATCTGTATGAATTAAACCGAGAGGTTCAGTTGTTCTCTCTACACGAGGGGATGGAGTTTTTGTGAGTTTTGCCTGTACGCATACTTCACATTTCTCTTTACTTGTTTTGTAAGTCGGGATTAGGTTTAAGTTCATTAGTCTTTTTATCGACCTAGAATTAACGTGTCCTAACCGTTCATGCCAAATGTTAAATGACTCAAGCAAATAAGCAACTGGATCTTTCTTATTGATGGAAATGTTTGAAACAGACTCAACAACAGAAGTTACATCATTAGAAGTCGATGCTTCATTATTACGAATGACTGTCATAACACACATTTTGATCAGGCCATTCTTCACATACCCTTTGCCGAGGTACACCCCATACTTCTTCAGAACCAGCTTGTTTGAGTCGAAGTAGACAGCAAATCCGGCCTTGCTCATCAGAGTACCGGAGATCATATTCTTTCTCATGTCTGGGACATGCTTCACGTTTTGAAGGATGACTTCCTTTCCTGAAGTCAGCTTTAACACTACTTTCCCACGACCATCAATCTTGGAAAATGCAGAGTTCCCCATAAAAAGCTGCTCCTCAGACTTGCTCTTCTGATACGTGCTAAACATGCGCCTATCAGTGCATATGTGGGTTGTGGCACCTGTGTCGTACCACCACTCCATCTGGTTGTCATCAACCATGTTGGCCTCTGTGACCACAGCACACAAGTCAGCTTCTGTGAGGTTGGATTGGGCATTCCCGATGTTTTTGGGTTTGCTCCTACACACGTCAGCTTTGTGGCCAATTTTACCACACTTGTGGCATTTTCCTTTGAACTTCTGTTCAGTTGAACCCTTCTTCTTGAAGTTTGTAGAATTGGTAGGTTTCAGATTTGGCTTAGCCGCGGCTTTGCCTTTACCTTTCCCTTTGAACTTGTGTTCAGCCACGTTCACGTCGTAGTCACGACCTTGAAGGCCAGTTGAGGTTCGGTTCCTAGCCTCCATTTGCAAACGTGTGACTAAGTCTTCGAGAGACAAAGCCTTTCGCTTGTGCTTCAAGTAGTTCTTGAAGTCCAACCAGCCCGGAGGAAGCTTCTCGATGAAGCAATTAACTGTGAAGATCTCACAGATGCACATTCCTTCCGCCGCTATCTCATGGCAAAGGAGTTGAAGAGCTTCAACTTGCTCCATCATTGGTTTGGAGTCCACCATACGGAAGTCAAGAAACTTTGCAGTTGCGAATTTCTGACATCCGGCATCAAGAGCTTTGTATTTCTTCTCCAAAGCGAGCCACAAGTCCTTGGAGGATTTAGACTGACTGTACACCAAGTACAATGGGTCGATCAGACGGCCCAGGATCCAGCCTTTGCACAGGAAATCCCCTTGGGTCCATGCATCAACGCTTCCCACAGTGAAAGCGTCAGTGTTCCCAGGTTGAAGGATTGGTTTATCCTCTTTGAGAAACTTGTCCAGCTTCAGTGTGGTCAGAAAGAAGTACATCTTGTGCTGCCACGTTTTGAAGCCTTGTCCGTCAAATTTCTCCGGCATCGGTCATGTAGTGACCGTGTTTGAATGGACCACTCGGTTGGCATTGCCAGTTGATCCTTCATTAGTCGCATTAGCAGCTAATGCGACATCTAGAGTCGGAGGTCCATCAATGTTTAGGCCGAGAAGACCGTCAATGACGTTGTCGTTTTTGTCAGCCATAATTGCAAGTCTGTTCAACACAAGAGCAAAACGAGAATTAGAATAATTTCAAGTATTTGAAATTAAACACACGATTTAATATGCTAAACAAGCGTTTTAAAACGTTTTGCGGAATCACTTAAGAAGCGTTCGCAAACACCGTTTCCGTTTTGCAAACTCGCTTAGAAAGCGTTCGCAGAAACGTTGTGTTTAACCGTTTCGAGAACGATTCGCGGAAACGCTAAAGAGCGGATCGCAAATCCGTTAAGAAAGTGGATAACACAGCTCCGGGTTTCTTTAAAAAAAAAAAGAAAGCCGATTTGAAATCGTTTTAAACAAGTTGACAATTCTCAATCCGATTTTAGCGATAGGCTAGAAGCGGATTTATTGAATTAAGATTGTATTACCATAAAATACCGGATTGAAAACTTGTGATTAATAACAATGATTAAACGATACAACACAAAACGAATTATGGAAGACAACATTCGAGACAGAGCTATTCCATGATAAAATGGATACACGAAGTCGAGATATGATCTCTTTCCTTAATTCAATAAATCCCTCGTAGTGATACGGAACTGTAGGATTTTTGAATCTCAGGATACAACCGTGGCGAGACCGTTTCACACTCACTTGAAAGCGGAATCTACGAGCTATATACTACGATATACTCTCGACGTGAAAAACTTACGATTTAAAGACTAAGAAGGACACGAGGGAGAGAGATTGTTGTTCTTGTTGAACAAGTTGTTGTTGGTGTGTTTTTCGAATGAAGAGAAGAAGGCTCTTTATATAGAGGAGGAGTGGCCGCCCATGACATCACGCCGACGCATGCAGTGACACAGTGGCGCGCAAGGTGGCATTTGATGATGCATGCCATGACGCACCGCCGCGCAAGGTGGCGTTTGATGACGCATGCCATGACGTTATGCACACCGGTGGCACCGCAAGTAGCGCGCAAGGTGGCACCGCAAGATGCGCGCAAGGTGGCACCGCAAGATGTGCGTAAGGTGGCACCGCAAGGTGTCGCGCAAAGAGAGTTTATACCGACATATGTGATAACAAGATTTGTTTTCCGTATCAGTGGTAAACCGATCTACGGGAAAAATTTGTTAGTTACGTGGGATTAAATGTTCAGTTTTGAGACAAAACGTTTGTAAAAATTTGTCCCAAAAAGGACTTCTTATTGGGCTGATGGCCCTGTCCACAAGACCACGAGACCACGAGACCACGAGCTCGGCTAGACTAGGCGGCGGCGCGCGCGTAGGGGTCCCCATCTTCTCTTTAACACACCAAAGGTGTTAGTCTTTTGAACAAAAACATTGATTCCTCCATATATATACATGTGTATTTTTCCCCATACTTTGGATGTGGGATAAATGTACATGCTTTTCATTTAGCCAACAAACATTTGATGGACTAATTTCTTTTCACTTCCACTATTTTAATAAACCCATTTGACTTATTAAAATTGTTCCAACAGAGAATGCTTGCTTGCGTTTCTTCAGACTCAGTCTGCTTTGGCTGCTGTGGATCATTGGCTTTCCATTCTTCTCAAAGTAACACCCTTTCTCGCTATGCTTTCCTTTTTCTTTCATATGGAGCCATGTAGTTGCATAAATTCTAAATTAAATCATTTTTGATCACTGCACCTAGGTGGCTGATGCTGAGGCTTCTCGAGGACATCGAGGAAGTGCAAACCTTCGTGTGTAAGCCTTTATGACCTTACGTGTACTTGTGGCTAAGGTGGCTATAAATTTTTCTTACATGTTTTTATGCATCGCATTTTTCATAATGGAAATCGTTTGAGGAAAAAATATCTTTTGGACCATTTCTGACACATATGGGTCCTAATAAGAATAGGATTTTTATTGTAGATTGGTACTGCTGATGTGTTTGCGTTTTTTCTACCTGGTGTTGTTAGCCAAATTGCCAAAGTGTTGCATGTTTCGAGAGCAATGATAAGTGGAGCTGCAGGAATTGTTGACGCATTGGACCAAGCAATTAGAGGTTTGGACGAGTTTCTTATGATAGTCCTAGAGGATGAGGCTAATTCATCGGCCCTCAACATTTCTGATGATGATTCTACGTCTCAGAGGCATGAATCTGCATGACACTCAATTTTGAACGAACTTCGTTCTTTAACTACCAAATCTCAAGGGCATAGTGATGACCTGCAGAAACTACGTACAAGCCAAGAGATTGTTAAAACCATCAATATACACGAGAAATCCAATCTGAATCTGAGTCGTGACTCCTTTCATGTTGAACGTACAAAGGAATGGTTGGAGAGCACTACATCTCACGTGAATAAGCTGTTGTGTGAGACATTTCCTCATGTATGGCTTTTTATTCTTTCTCATGTGCTCCGTTCATCACTTTTATTCCAAATCCTTTAGGAGCTGTTTTATCTGAGTGGTGAATCTTCATTGGGAATTTAGGTCCCATATAGGAGTCGAACACATGACACGTGGGTTAAGAGATAGAGCGCTTAACCAGCGGTGCTAAGCACCTCATTCAATATTTGTTTCACATTTATTTTATTTGACCCATAAATCTAGCTTTGAAAAAAACGAAAAATTTTGGAATTTAGGTCCCGTGTTGGAGTCGAACACGGGACATATGGGTTAAGAGATAGGGCGCGTAACCGGGGTGCTAAAACATAGAAAACAAAAGTCTTTCAAACAAAAAAAAAAGCAAAAAAATTCCATTTCTTATTGATACATGATCTCCATACACCACATGTTACATAGATATGTAGCATATTTGAAGAAGAAGAAGAGAAAACAAAGAAGAAGAGATAAAACGTGAAAGCAATAAGAAGAAGAGAGAAAATAAGCGTTAGAGGAAAGGAGAAGAAGAGAGGAAAAAAAACGTGAAAGAATAGAGGAAAAAAACGTGAAGGAAAAAAGAAAAAAAAAATTCAAAGATTTTCAGTTTTGGTGGTTAAACCTATGATCCTAGATTTTCTTAACTACTATGCATAATACATATTCTATATTCCGTAGAACAAAGATAAAACATTAGAACTTCTATTTTGCAAAAAGTAGAATATCGAGAAAAATATAGAATATGTATTCAAAAATCGGTAGAATATACACAAAATTCTAGATAACGTATTCTACAAGGTCAATAGAATGCAGAACAAATAGTAGAATATTTATTCTAAATTTAGTAAATTATAGAGCAAATAGCAGAAAACAAATTCTACAAAATCGTAGAACATGCAAAAAAATATTTTTTCAATCTTTGTTTTTCCTAAAACAATATTCAAATATATATTTCTTTCATTTTTTGTATATTTCGGATTTTTACAAAACATTAAAAATATTTGTTTTGATTTTTACATTTAAGTAAGGGTCTTTTAGTCAAAAAGTGGCCAAAATCTAATAAGTATTAAGGGGACAATAGTATAGTAAATTTGTCTTATATTTACAATTCTCCCAAATTTATATACGGCGCTGAAAGTTATATAATTACACCAAAATTTATAAGTTAATAAGAGATTAAAAATGGATTCACTGAAAGTTGTGCATCATTTGCTTCATTTAAATTAATGCAAAAATCTTATTAAAGAAAAGTGTTTTGCATCTATTATTAACTCTCACAACCTGTTTTGCATCATTTGCTTCACTATAACTTTTGAATTAGTGGTGTGGTAATTTAAATTCACATAATAACAAAATTTATGATTAAGATTACATCGATATATACTTAACTAACTCATACTCCTATTCTACTAATATTCATCATATGGTAACATCATTTATACTATTAAAACATAAGCACTTTTAAAATATGTTTCCAAACACCCCTTATTAAATCTATTATAAATTTAAAAATAACAAATTAAACATATTTGAATCAATAACACTTAAATTAGTTTTTATTCTTTATTTCACATTTTATATATTACAAAAAAATATTTCACGCAGACGCGCGAGTTTAGAATATAGTATCTTATTAACTCTCACAACCTGAGAGCGGTTTAAGAATATCCCACGCACAGTCGTTGCACGTGACTCGCGTTTAGGCCATTTTTAGCAAAATCCAAAATCCACAAAAATTCGATCTAAACGCGTCTATTGAGAGTCCAACAGACGCGCGTCTATTGAATGCCCAATAGACCCGCCTAGATCGAGCTTTTCCCTTCCCCATCTTAAGCGGGCTTTGAAATTGGACTGAACCTACATATAGCCCAATGACTCTTTTTCAGACCATATCTAACACATGTTCCAACAAAAACTGAAAAAATATCACACTATTAAAAAAGAATTTCTTTTTGAAAAAGCTGAGTTTCCAGAAACTTCAACAAATCAAAATAAATTTTCAAAATTTGTTAGGAAAAAAATACGGAAAGTGAAATTTAAAATATGGAGATTGCATGGGGTGGTTGAATAATCACTATAGCTCCTTAAATCTCTCCATTTATGGCTCCCACTGTGCAAAACATTCATTCCACATGCAACAACCTCTCTCTGAGGATATTCCTCTAACCAAATGGACCTAAATAAAGTTATTTTATTTGTATACAAAAAGTATACGGCAAACATGATTTACATTTTACTTTAAAATGCAAACGTGATGTGGTTCTTATTTCAAATGAATGTTCTATTTTTATTCTAAGAAAAAACAGTCGAATATCAAAGTTTTTACCTCTTTGGTCAACAATTCATTCTTTTTGCCTCAGCCAGTCGTGAATTTTTTTTTTTTGGGGTCAAAAACTGAACTTTATTTAACTAAAGCAAGGAGTTTAACAAGGTTTCAAGGACCTATTTTGCGAGCGAGTCCGCCTTTACATTGGCGGATCGAGGAATGTGTCGAAAATAGATCAACGAAAAAGATAATGTCATAAGATGAATATTGGACACAATATCATGGATTTCTGTATGCATTTCTTGGGAGTTGAGGAGATTGACGAGTGACAGTGAGTCCGAAAGCACTTCAATCTCTGTTATCCCTCAATTTATTGCTTGTGCCAGAGCTTCGCGCACTGCCCATGCTTCTCCTGCAAGTGCCGATGAGACATACTGGCGATGAGTTCGAAAATCAGTTTCAATTCCATCCGAATTAGATCGGAAAAGGTAACCTATGCCACATGTTAGAGAGGCAGCTTGCCAAGCAGCATCAACAAGGCAAGACATTCGCACTTGAGAGGCTTGAGTCGGTGGTGCTGGCGCTGTCGAAACCAGTGATTTAACTCGGAGAAGCTGGGCAAGTTTCCATTCCTTGGCTTCGGTGATTGCTTTGGAAATTACTTCGTGTTCTGAGAAGACTTTGCTCTCGAAGAGGAGTTTGTTTCTTGCTGTCCATAGGTTCCAACAAATCCAAGTTTGGAGGGAGGAAGATTGGGTACCTAAGAGAGGAAGACAAACCAATGATTTGATGAGCCTCAATAAATCCAAGATATGCACAGAGGTGAGGTGACGCGTGCCTTGCAGCGGGGCCAGATTCCAAACCCGTTGTGCGAAATGGCAGTCTCGCAATACGTGGGTTATCGTTTCCGGATTTCCACTTTTTTTACAGCTGAAATTAGTTTGGATACCCCTATGAACGAGTTGAACTCCTACCGGAAGTGAACCTACCACAGCTCTCCAGAGAAATTGTTTGAGTTTCGGTTCTGTTTGAAGCCTCCAGATATTCCCCTGCCAGTTGAAGGCGCATTGGATCTCCGGCCGCTCGGTGGTGGTTGAGAGGCATACCCTGAACAAACTGAATACTTGCCATTTTTGACCGGTAACCACACCAATCTGTCTCTCGGCCGGGAAGAGCTGATTGGGATAAGCCTCACTACCTGCTCAAAATCGGGGATGAACGATCTGATTTTTGGCCAGTCCCAATCATTGGTGAACTGATTTATAAGCTCAGAAACTCTCATGTCTTTCGAGTGGAGTGGAGCTGGTCCCATTACATAGGTAAGAGATGTCGCATTTAGCCATGGGTCATCCAAGACTTTGACATTTTCTCCATTACCAATAATCCATCCCATTCCTTTCCTAAGAATGTCTCTTCCAGCGATGATACTTCTCCATCCATGGGATGGATTCGATGGGATTTTGGCCTCCATAAAGGAGTAGGAGGAGCAATACTTGCCCAGTAATACACGAGCCATAAGCGAGTTTGGATGAGAGATGAGACGAGCTCCAATCTTCGCTAGAAGGGCATCGTTGAAAGCTTCGATATTGCGGAAGCCAAGTCCTCCCGCATTCTATGGCGTCGTTAATTTGATCCACAAAACCTAGCACATCTTCCTCTTATCCGGCTTGTCATCCCACCAAAACCTCGTAAGCACATATTGGATTTGCTTACAGATAGAGCGTGGTAACTTGAAGCACGACATGGAGTAAGAAGGCATAGAAGATAAGACTGATTTCAGGAGGATCTGTTTGCCAGCTTGTGAGAGGAATCTCGAGGACCAGCTGTGCGATTTTTGTATGATTTTATCGACTAAGCCTGCAAAAATATCTTTCTTTTTTCGCCCAAAATTCTCAGGTAACCCCAAGTACTTGCATGTGCCGCCTTCGTTTCCGATTTTTAAGACTTGCTTTGCCAAAACACGGATGGAGATGGGTGTTTTAGCCGAGAAGGTTATTGATGATTTGTTAAGATTGATACGTTGACCCGATGCTGACTCGTATTGAAAGAGGATAGAGGCCATCGCCTTACAATTTTCCGAGTTCGATTTGCAAAAGAACATTGTATCGTTTGCGAACAAGAGGTGATTCACTTGGGGGCTATTGCGAGCCACGCGGATGCCTACTAAAGAGCCGTTCTCTTGTGCCTTACGGCATAGACCAGATAAAACTTTTGTGCACAAGATAAAGAGATACATGGATAGCGGGTCTCCTTGTCATAAACCGCGGGTATGAGGACTTTTCCTTGAGGACCTCCGTTAATCAGGAACGAGTATGAGACAGAAGTTACGCATCCCATGATCCAAGAGATCAACGTGCTATGAAAGCCCAATCTCTCTAAAACTGCGCAGAGGAAACCCCACTCGATCCTATCGTACGCTTTACTCATGTATGTCTTTACTGCCATAAAGCAACGTTTCTTAGCAGCAGAAGTACGGAGATAGTGGAGAGTCTCATGAGTAATTAAGACATTATCTGAAATCGCTCGTCCAGCGACGAAAGCAGATTGCGATTCGGATATCAAGGACGGTAAGATTGAGTGTAGGCGCTTCGTCAAGATCTTAGCAATGATCTTGTAGTAGACATTGCATAAAGCAATGGGGCGATAATCAGCGACTTTCCTCGGATCAGAGATTTTCGGAATCAGACGAATGTGAGTGTCATTTTGTCGAGCCGGGAACGATCCCGAGGTGAAGAAAAGTTGGATTTCTTTCACAACATCCCGACCAATAATAGGCCAGTAAGTGTGGAAGAAGCCAGCGGAGAACCCGTCAGGCCCCAGAGCTTTACTCGGATGAATCGCTTTCACGGCTGCATGAACCCGTCAGGCGCTCGGGAGCTTTACTCTGCCATTCGTGATTTTATTTGGTTGTTTTGGGAAATTCTGTATTTAAAGTCTACCTTAACGAAATAGAAATAATTAATCCGTGAGTGAATTAGTAAACCTAGTACTATTCATGTAAGCATTGAAAATGTTTGTACGTACACGTGTATATATATATATATATATATTCTCAAAAGTGAGAAAAATATAGAGAGGTCCTTGGAGACAGGTGGTTTTCGGGTTTGTGTTTGGATCGATTATCTCCTCTTTTCCAAGGTGTCTTTCTTCTTCTCTTGCGATCTTCTCTGTTGTGGCATGGAGGTTTTCTCGGTCTTCCTTCGTGTGGTGGCGGTTTCTTTCCGATCTCAGTTTCAGGTCTTCCGGTGACCGGTTTCTCAACAGCGAAGCTCCGGTTTGGATCGTTTTTGGGCTTCTCTGCTTTTGGGCTTGCTATAAATCGGGCCCATTAGGGGTTGGTTTTGGGCTTGGTTTTGTTTGTTTTTTATTTCGCCTGCATTTCTTTCAAATTTTGCAAATTTAAAAAATCAAAAATCTATAAAAATGAAAACCCTTTGAAAAAAAAATCGAGAGAACCGTATGCATTAAGTTCAAACACATACAAATGAAATATATACTATTAAAACAGAGACACTTTTTGTGTCCAAACAGGAAAAAATAAATTTAAGGCTGTAATTTATCTGGATAATTAAATCTGTTGCCAAACAAGTTTTTTTATTTTCATTCTTAATTCTGACATTTGTCAATCTTTCTCAACCTCTCTCTCGTTCGCCCTAGCCGCCAAAGCTCTCAGATCTAGATCTCCGGCGCCGGTGGATCCCTCAGCGCCGGCGTCGGGCCTTGCTCTTTACTTTCATGCTCTTTTCTTTTCAATACATGTTCTTTTCTTCTCGGATCTCTTCGAGGTGCTCAGCGGTTTGGATTCCGACGGATCTACGCGGTGGCTCATCCTGGGGGAGTGTGTGGCGTCGGCGTCTCTCTCGACTGGGTTTACCATGCTAGGCTCGGGCTTAGGATTCGTTGGCTTCTACGGTCTTTGGCGGCGGATCTTGGGTGGGTGGCGGTTCTGAATCTGTTCGGCGGCTACTTTCAGGGGTCCCAAAGGTCGGTTCTCTGGTGTGGGCGTGGTGGATTCATGACTTCCTCTCCTCCTCTTCTGCTCGGCATCGTGGCTGCTCTGTTGTGGCCTTCGGTGGTGAGGTTAGGTTGGTTTGGCTTGGCTGTCTTTTGCGGCCTTGCTTTTCCGGTGTGGCTCCTCTCCTCTGAAGTCTGTTTAGGTGCCAGTTCGAAGTGTTTGCCGGCTCAGTTTCCAGGGATTTCATATCCCGCCGGCTATGTTTCTGGGGATTTCATTTCCCCTGGAAACATAGCCGGCGGTTTGTGGCTTCGGACAAGGTTCGTAGACTTAGCATCTGGCTTGAGAGAGTACATTGTGATGCACGGAGGCGGCTTTAATTTCCATGCTTGGAACATGGACGAGATGGTCTTTGCAATCAATGGTTCATTTGGGTTGAATTTTAGCATCTTTTAGACCTTATTATTAGACTTTGATGCTATTTATCCATGTAATTCTATATAATTTTCCAAGAGTTTCAAGTTTACATCAATAAAACATCTATACGATTAAAAAAAAAACAAGTTTTTTTATTTTAATAATCTACAAAATATCTTTATTGTTAGATCTATGGAAATACTAATTAATTATAATATCTATAAATAAGATTTAATTTTTATTTGATTGATTAAATTATTTAAAATATAATATATCAACATTAATCAGATTTTAATCCAAATTTGAAAATTTAAGTGACGTCCAAATTTAAAAAATTCATGTTTTGTTTAATCTGGTTATTTAATTAAACCATAATTAGACCAAATGATATAAATCTTATTATTAAAAACATTATAATTTGATAAAATTTCAAATATTCAAAATTAGTAAAGATTTATATTATATGGTAATATAGTGGGGGGTGAGGGTTATGTTTTTACAATTACGGTCCTTTGCGGGTTGGTTTGTCAAAACATACAAGGTACCATGTTGATTCGAGGCAAATTAAAAGGACGGGTTAGCTCATTATAATACTCATAAATATATAATTTGTGAAATTTGATTTTAATAAAACAATAAAACATTTAGTTGTGTGGTAATCTAAATTCACATAATAACAAAGTTTACAATTAAGATTACATCGATATATACTTAACTAATTCATACTCCTATTTTACTAATATCCACCATATGGTAACATCATCTATACTATTAAAACATAAACACTTTTAAACCTGTTTCAAAACACCTCTTATTTTATTTTATTTTAAAAGTGAACATGTTGCAATCCGGTATTAAACATGTTGCAAAACATTTATTAAATCTATTATAAGCTTAAAATTACAAATTAAACATATTTGAATCAATAACACTTAAATTAATTTTTATTTTTCATTTCACATTTTATATATTACAACAAATTTTATCCTGTGCGGCCGTCCGAATTTAGAATCTAGTAAAAATCATTAAAGCTAAACCATCAATGGCCTACAGTAATAAATTATATATTTTTTAAATACTAATTTTTCTCACGTCACACTACTCATTTAGCCTTTTTTGCATAAGTTTGTAAGTTTTTTTATTTTTGTGTTAATGAAACCTCTCTACTAGGGCTGGGATTATTAACCGAACCGAACGGAACCAAAGTTTTGTAAATTCGGTTATGGTTCGGTTATCTACATAGAACCGATTGGCAATATTTATAATTAATTTCGGTTCTTGGTTTGGTTCGGCCGAACCGATCGGTTAACCGAAATATTAAAAAAAAAAATTGCAAAGTTTTTTTTGAATTTTTTTGAAAATAACCGAAAATAACTGAAATTATCCGAATTAAACTGAATTTACCAACATTTCGGTTATTTTCGGCGTAAAAAAAAATAATGAAACTACCCGATAACCGAACCAGACCAATATTTTATTCAGTTATTTTTGGCAGAATTTTTGAAAACCAAACTAACCGAACCGAATTACCCGAAGTAACCGAATTCGCAAGCCTACTCTCTACTATAGATGCACTGGTTTTCAATAATAGATGTACTAAATCCGAAAATAGTTTACTTCGATAAATCAAACCGATGCAAACGAAAGTATAAAAAACAAAACAAAAAAAATAATTAGAAAACTTTACAAAACTTCGATTAAATCAAAATAAGTAAATATTATAATGAAAGTTTGAGTGAATTTCGTTCATTAATATTTAACATAGAAATTTACCGAAATTAATTTCTTTTTCCACTTATGTAACAACGTACTATGTTACCTGAAAGAGTTCATGTCTAAATCGGTTTGACCTAGCCAGATTTGGATACAAATTCCAAAAATAATCATGTTCTTTGTATGTAATTTTTGTCGGCTATTGTATTATTAGGATTTTTTTTTTTTTTTTAAATATGGTTAGACTGAATTCACACCCATGGCCATTTAAAAATGAAAGACTGTATTTTACATCCACACATATCTAGCTAATACTTAAAGCACCACCTAAAATATGTATTTTTCAACTAGAGCCTACCACATTCTCATTTTTAATACGTCATTATATAGGAAAAATCTAAACCAATGGGGCTCATCTCTTATAATTGAATAGTAATTAATAACTAGGTGATGGAGTGAAAGTTAGCTTTAATTTTGTTTATTAGAATATGTGAATGGTTTTGTATATAAATATAATTACAAAAACATTTTATCAACTTTGAATATTTATAATATTTATCTTTTTCGGTTTAATATACAACTCGATAAAAAAACTATATTTAACCGATTTTTTTTTTTTAAGTTAAGTGAGGTTTCTTACTCTTATATTTTGAGCCTTTTTATATTAGGTTTACGAACCACCATACATTTTTATTTCCGATGTGAGACTTTTTAGTCACATATATTTCTTCACTATTTGAGTAATTAATGTTCGTTTTAAAAAAAATTGAATTATAATATTTATGAAAAATATAGATTTTTTTTATATATGGATGATGTGATGATTTAGTTTTTTATCTTCAAATATTAGATCAAACAAATATAATCGAAAAATATAATGTTAAAGAAATAATCAATATGATA
>PKMM01011668.1:300649-351561 GCA_002933915.1 Eutrema heterophyllum | reverse complement strand
TATATATATATATATATATATATAGCATTAATTAATCCACTTATCACAAAAAGACAACCTTCTTTTTCTGCACAGAACGTGATCTTCGAAGATATCCATGCATTCGAATCTTCAACAATTGTTTTCTTTCTTAGAATATGGAATTTCTATAACATACTGATTTAATCAAATAAATACAAAACTAGTTTCAATAGTTCCTGGATTTCGAAGGTCGATGGTCGCCATTGAAGCAAAAAAAAAGTTACAACAAAGAGAAACAAGATCATTAACTCTTAGCCTAAGAGAAAAGAAGGCTAACAATAATGATCTATATCTCATAGTGAAAAAAACATATATAAAAACATAAAAAAAATCTACGAAAGTAGAGAGATTCGAAGCAGAGATTGAAGGATCTCAAGGCAAATTCTTAAGCTCGAAAGAAAGACCAGACACGTGTTACTAACTAGTTTTTCAGTTGTGAAGAGGATTTGGACCTGTGTGAACTAATCTCTTGTCGTCTTTATAAACATCATCTCTGTTTTCTTCTTCTCGACGTGGACCTGTGAACGACACCGAGGCTCTGGGGGATTGAAACAATGCTGCTTCATGGAAAGGACCGGCCTTTCTCGGCGAAGGGTAGGATTGGTAATGATACTGATCAGGAGAAAGGGCTGATGAAGACAAACCAAACTGAGCAAAGATCAAGATTCCCCACAAGAACACGTTGGATGCAGTGGTTGCTCGTCTTCTTCTTCTTCTTCTTCTGTCTTGTTCTGCTTCTACACAAGCTTCCATGGCAGTTTGATTTGAGTGAAAAGAGAAGATTTTTATGGGCTTTTCTAGAAGCCCATGGGGTAGTGAAAACAGAGTATTTGAGTATGTATCTCTCTCTCTCTCTGTTTTCTTTTAAAAGAAATTTCTTCCCTTTTTGTCGGTGTTTGGTAGTGCAGAGCAGGTTTGGATTCAAGAAACAGATGAGAAAAATGGGTTTTAACTAATTATAATAATAATTCTTGAAGAAAAAGTGATAACTTTGAGTAGTAGTAAGAGGATAAACCCCAACGACAAAACTCTTTTCTTTGTTTGAGTGAAGTCTAAGTAACAAAAAAGTTTGTCTGGGCTTCTTTGGATAATGAGAAAGAAGAAGTAGAAGGAGGAGAAAGTTAAAACTTGTTTTTTTGGAATTAGCTTTCTGGGTTCTTTATTATAAATTTTAGTTTTTCCTGATCTTATGGGTCTTATCAAACGATCTTGACCCTTGATTCCTGGGAGAACCTTCTCATATCTGTACTACTCAGATCTTTAAACATTGAATTTTTTTTCTCATTTTCTCTCTGCTTACGTATTTAAATTTTAATGAAATTGCAATTAACATTTTAATTTCTGCCATTTTGCTTGGAGATAGTGCAGTGGACAGTTCAGTAATCAGTATTAATAGCCGTGGTCCCCGAGGAAAACAAAAATCGAATTATGTTTGAGGAGAGGAGAGAGAGAGAAAAGGGTGCTGTGTGTAAAAACCAAATTGATGTAATGTACAAAGTGTTTTTACTAATTAAAGCAAGTAGCTTTTAGTGGAGGTATTACCTTAGTTTTGCTAAATTGAAAGAAAAAAAAACCGTTGTTACAGAGATTTTTTGCTTCACATGTCTTGACGACAAGTGATAACCTCTGTTCTCTGTTTTGTCTCCATCTCTCTTTCTATCTCTCTCTGTTTCATTCATGTCTTCTTGTTCTGTCTTTCACAAGAGCTTTTTCTTGCTTCTTTCATGTCCATTTCTTTTCAACTTTTAGAGAAAACCATAAACAGAGGCAAACTCAGTTTTGATCACTGTCAATAGCATTAGCATCTAATGACTGACATAAACATTAACTTCCAATTTCACAAATTTGACCCTTCTTTAACTCCTGAAAAAATATGTAAAGTAGTTCGATTTTAGTTATTTATACTTTACCAGAGATGCAATACAAGACCTGTAAAAATCAATGACATTTCTTAAGAAAGATACAAGATCAAAAACGTGAGGCAGGCAAAGATATACATAGTTAATGATCAATTAAAGATCAAATACGCAATAATGAGTATAATGTACAAATTGACGTAGCTTGTGTCTACCTTACTCAGTAGAGTCTCCCTGTTTCAGGCATCTGACTTCCGCAGAGGATGAATGAAACATAAGTTTCACGATTTGCTGCCATATGCAAGTTTTGTGGATCAAGAATTTGGTATTGCGTCAACTGGTCTTTTGTATCTATTCAAAGCTTGAGATACATTCAAAATCTGTGGATGCATTTCTCATTAGATCTCTCTTAACAACCAGAACATTAATAAGTGAAGTCACCAGAAATCTCTGCAAGAGCAAACACCATTTCTGAAGTGGTGAAACCTGTTCTTGTCTCTCATGATGATGTCTCTAGAAGTAAGCCTAGAAACAAACTTGGTGAAAACGTGGCAATCATCACAGGTTCTTAAATTCTTCATAACCCGTATAGGATGTTCCGGTCTACCATTAATGAGTGCAAATGCAATAGCGAGCTTCTCACTGTGATGACTGAGAGAAGATTCTTTTTCCTCCGTTTCCACATCATGAAACACCGAACCTGTGTGGGGAACATACCCCATGTTCCTTATCTTCTTCAAGATTTCCTCCAATTTCTCATATATCGCCTTTGATTGTGGATGTGATTTGTCTCCTCTATTAAAAAAATGGATTTTGCCGTCAAATTCAACCGAACTATAAGCAGCAACCTTTTTAGTGCCGAGCTTCCTCATTTTACTCCTTACTTTGTCAACACAATCCCATTTACCAGCAGCTGCATATATATTAGACAGTAGTACTTGGTATGCACCAATGTCAGGAGCTGTTTCTACAAGAAAGTCTGCTACTTTCTGGCCCAATTTGATATCACGATGAACTGCACAAGCACCCAACAAGGCTCCCCAGATACCGGCATCAGGTTCCAGTGGCATCTCTTTGATAAAGTCATAGGCCTCCTCTAGAAGACCAGAGCGTCCTAATAGATCAACCATACATGCATAGTGCTCTTTTCTCGGCTGAAGATTCTTATCATTCGATCGAACCATGAGATTGAAATACCTCTTTCCTTCATTCACTAGTCCAGCATGGCTACAAGCAGATAGGACCCCGAGAAATGTCACGTAGTTTGGTCTTAGTCCCTCATTCTGCATCATAGTGAACAATGCCAAGGCTTCTTCGCTATCTCCATTCATTGCACATCCTACAATCATCGTGCTCCACGAAACTACATTTCTTTGTCTCATTTCGTCGAACAATACCCTCGCAGCTTCGGTGCTACCACACTTTAAGTACATATCGAGCTGTGCATTTTCGACGATTATGTTACAATCAATTTCTTCTTTCCTAGCGCGATCATAAATTTGTTTTCCAATCTCCAAAGAGCCTACCTGACCACAAGCAGAAAGCATACTCACGACAGTAAAAGAATCAAACTGAACAGCGTCCGCGAACATTTTGTGGTAATACTCAAGAGCTATAGCCGAGTTTCCCGTTTGAACGCAAACTGCAATAAACGCATTCCAAGCCACTAAATCTTTGCCTTGCATAGACTCAAACAAGAACTCAGCCGACCTCAATTCACCAAACTTCATGTACATCATCACCAACTCAGTTGCAACGATCCCAAGAGTCTCAAAACCATATTTCACCACATGGGCATGAAAGGCAAAGCCACAGGGCAAAACCCCAAGCTGGGAGATCGCCTTCACCACAAACGGGTAAGTAAATTCATCAGGACGAACATCAAGACCACGCATTTTCTTATAAAGCATGACACTTTCAAGGGGGAGCTGGTTTTTAACGTACCCTTTGAAAAGAGTGTTCCACAGAAAAATCCTCGGCTTGTGCATTTCGTCGAACACCTGGCGGGCGTAACACATGTCTCCTACAAGTATAAGTTTCTCTAACAGCTGGGTTAAGAGGCTGTTCTTCACAGATAAACCGGACGTTAAAACAAGCGCATGGATCTTCTTAAGCTGCTTCGGCTTTGAAGAGCTTGTTCGTAATAGCTTGGAGAGCATTTGTTTTGTTAATGGCGTTTGTTTCGCAAGCATCTCTTCGTTTGTTTTTTTTTACCGTCAATCGTAAATTTCAACGATCTTAAAATGTAAAATATTCTATGATTTTTATAAAGCCCAATTTCAACAAGAAAAGGCCCAATACTCAGAAACTTTATAGTAATTTCAATAAGTATGGGCGGAAAGACCCCAGGACCCAAAAGTCAACACCATGAATAATTAAAGTATCAGCGAGTTACGCACACATGCCAGATTTTCATGGACTAGTATGGGAACTCATTCCGTTTTAAGAAATGTCACTATCCTTTTTCATACATATATTTCTAATAGGTAAAATTTTATTACTCCTTCTATTCCGTTATATAAAACATTTAAGAAAAAATGATATTTTTTTCAAGTTCTTATGCAAAAGTTAGTTTAGTTTGGTGTTTTGTGATCAATTATAGCTTGCAATATATAAGAAAGTTAGATACCATGTAACGTTATGATCGCCACCGTTTGTGGGCTCCCACGCCATTTCTCAGCCTATGTGCCCCGTTCTCGTCCGACGACTGGTACATTATTTTTGGAAGGCTCGCAAGACTTGTTTAGGGACCCTGCAATCACCACATGATATTTCTCTGTGTTTTGTCTTCATTCACACGGTACCGCGAATCGCTTTTCAGTAGGTCACCCATCCTTAAATTGCTCCAGCTCAAACACGCTTAATTCTAGAGTTCTTGCTGACAGTGAACAAAAATATTATTGCGCTTTGGTGACATAGGTAGCTAAATCAATTCTTTTAAACTTCTCCACATGCACCACCATATATCAAAAATCGGGATGTTACATATTAAATAAAAATACAGAAACAAATTATAATTTATGTATTTCTTAAGCTTCACGTTTTTAACTAAAAAAATTTATATAACGAAATAGAGAGAATATATCATTAGTCAATACATTAAAAAAGTTTTTTCACTTTGACTAAAAATAATAGAGATAAAATTGGGATTTAGTTTAAAAATTTGGACTGAAAATATAAAATACCTTTTTTTGTAAAACAAAAACATTGTTTAAAACAACACACTCATCATTCTGACCAAAACAAAAAAAAACAACACTCATCATAAAACGAAAGCAGTATATTTTTTTCTTTAAGTTTCAATTGGATAAAAAATAAAATTCTGACAAATCGAGGCCAAGCTATAGTGTTTCAAAGGAAAGCCCAAAAAACAATTTAAATCAGATAATTATCTCAAAAATTCCAAAATGAACCATATAGAATTTGACAAATCAATGATATGGTATACTAAATAGTAAATTATGTACCAGTCTAAAAAGTTCTTTGAGCAGTCAAAAAAAAAACAAAGAAACTTCTGTAAAATCGATTGCAAAGGGGGTGAATCGGCGAAACTGAGAGAGATGATCAAGTATGCAAATCATGAATTCTGACGATGGAATCGATGGTTGCATTCAAATCTTATCCAGTAAATAAATAGAGCACTGCCTCCGTCTACTATATTACGTTTTCTTCCGATTTGTTTTTGAATGATATATACACGACAAGTTTTGATTAGTTCACAAAAATATGTAAATTAGAATAGAGGATTTCTCCCCGTCATAAGATTTCAAGGATCATGACCCCTCAACAAATTACATTTTGATTCGCGTAAAGTTTAATAATTAATATCTGTATATACGATATATCATATATAGTATAAACTAAACATACCAAATTCTATCTAATTTAGTGATGTCAATATTGTTCTGGACACCGATGTTCAACCCCATTAACATATCAAAATCATCTCTTTTTGTTTTTACCCTACAGATCATGCTTTTATTGGGTTTCTATCGATGGGACAGCAAAAGCATGAAAAACGTACAGCTAATCATCTTCGTTTCTTATTTCATTTGAGGTCTCGCAAACATTTGCATTATTTGGTATTGTCGGTTTTTTTATATAATATATTAATCTGGAAGTTCCAACCTAACCTCCTACATCTCCCAAACCAGAGTCAGGATCATCTTTTAATAAAGTATCACTCTCAACGGAAATCGAACTCGTGTACTAGTTTTCGACAGTTTTGTCCTAGTTTTCGACAGTTGTAAACATTGTCTGTTTTAATCTTATCTACATGTCCGATCGAGAATTAGGAAAAAATGATTTAAATTATAATGAATTTGATTAGTAACTCCTTATCGCATTGGTAAAATATATATTATTTTGATTTTGATGGTTACCAATTACAAAGTTGGAAACTATTAGCGGTGTTAAAATAATACCATCATTTATGTTTTATTTTTATTTCTTACATTTTCTATATATTCCGTTATCGCTTTCTAGTTACGATAATTTTTTGTTATCATTTTGTGTTACTACTAGGATCCAACGTTTCATCTGTTTTATTTTTGGCAAGTTTTTAATTGAATTAAAATAATAAAAATTATGAAAATTACAAAAAAAAAAAAAAAAAATTTGGCTAAGAAAACAAACAACAAATCTTAACTGAAGAAAGATTTGGAAATTAAAGTGAAACATATGTTAGCATATACTCCATTTTGAGCTATTAACGTTAATCCACGGTTTAACCAAAAAAAAACTCATTGATTATCTCTAAAAATAATCCAATTCGCTTTTCGGTTTTCAAAAGATTTTTTAAAAGATGTTAACAATTTTTTTTTGAAAAGATGGGTAGGTCATTTTCATCCAGATATTCCTATCGGATTCACCTGTTTCCTCGTTTGTAGAAAGACGATAGCGATTGTTACCGGCCTCACTAAAATATGATTCACTATCTATGGCTTGACTATGATATTCTAGGCATGTAATGTACTGTTTGCCGATGGTTTCAATGAACGCGTATTTGTAAGCCAAATAGTGTGTACACGTTCGAATTCCATATCACAAAATTAATTATCATTTGCTTAATTATAAGATCAAATATTATATATATATATTTGTCAAATATATGTATATATATATCTTGACATGGATCATGGATGACGGTGTGATAGATTGTGATCGTATGCATTATTGCATTTTGTCAAACCTAATACTTATCATTCTTTTTTTTTGTTCGTAAACTAATACTTAGAATGACCACAGTCTCATGCTTTCTTTGAAGCTAGCGGTATTTCTGATCACTCGAGATGTGTAGTCCACCTCGCAAGCGAAAGAGATACTCTTCGTAAGCCTTTCAGATTTTTCAATTTCATGGCTGCTCACCCGCTTTTCTGTGCAACAGTTTCACATCATTGGAATGCTTCTCCACCAATTCACTCCTCACGTGTGGCGTTATCTCTTTTCCAACAAAAACTCAAATGCCAGAAATTTCATCTTCGAGAGCTCAACAAAACTAAGTTTGGAAACCTCCCCCAGCGTACAGCGGAAGCTTATTCCACATTCTGTGAAGCTCAGGCCAGAGCTTTTGACAATCCCACATCAATTCACCTTGAGGCGGTTTCCGAGGCCTCCTATCGCTGGAATAAGCTAGCACTAATTGAGGAACATTTCTTCCAGCAAAAATCCAGAATCCAATGGCTTCGTCTAGGGGATCAGAATACAATCTACTACCACAGAGTTGCTCAAGCTAGAGTTGCGCGAAATTCCATCAGAAAACTTATAAACGGCATCAGAGAGGAAATAACCCAGCCAAAGGCGATAAAACAAGAGGCAGCTGGGTACTTCAAAAAATTTCTTAATGAGGTGCCGTCTGATTTTGAAGAAGCCTCCCATGAGAACCTATCAAACCTACTTCAATTTGAATGCTCTCCGGAGATCTGTCACGAGTTGGTTGCCCCAGTTTCGGGTGAAGAGATCCGCAAAACTCTGTCCTTATTGCCTTCTAATAAAGCTTCGGGTCCTGATGGTTTCACCAAAGAATTCTTCACAGCGGCATGGGACATTGTAGGAAATGAATTCATCGCGGCGATCCAGTCTTTCTTCGAATACGGTTTCATGCCAAGATCAGTTAATGCTACGCTCCTCGCTCTTATCCTGAAAAGATTGGACGGATCTTGTCTTACAATGAGAGATTATAGACCACTGGCTTGTTGTAATATATCATACAAGGTCATCTCAAAGATTCTTGCAAACCGTTTAAAGAAAACGCTCCCTCACTTCATTGAGCCGAACTAGAGTGCTTTCATTAGAGGACGGTTGCTATTGGAAAACGTTTTGCTGGGTTCTGAACTAGTCAAGGACTACCATAAGGAATCAATTTCGCCCCGTAGTGCTATCAAATTTGATATCTCAAAAGCGTTTGACACGGTCCAATGGACGTTCATAGTAAGTATATTTCGAGCCTTGGGATTTCCGGATTTGTTTACTAACTGGATTTATCAGTGCATATCAACAGCTTCCTTCTCTGTTCTGGTGAATGGGGAGCTAGAGGGATACTTCCCGAGTAGTAGAGGCATTAGGCAAGGATGCTCTCTATCCCCTTACATATTTGTAATGGTGCAAAATATTGTCTCGCGTCTACTGGAAAAATAGGAGCCCACCCGAGGTGTAACCAAGTAAGAGTAACTCATTTGAGCTTTGCAGATGATATTCTTGTCTTCACTGATGGATCAGCTCGATCTCTTCGGGAAACCTTTAAAGTTTTTGATGAATTTGCTAGAATTTCGGGTCTCTGTATCAATGCTGCAAAATCTGCTCTTTTTGTTGGAGGTAGAGACCGAAATGCTATAGTTACTGCAGCTGCGGAGCTGGGCATTCCGATTGAAAACCTACCAATTCGTTACTTGGGGTTACCGCTCACCACTAAGTCAATGACTAAATCCGACTATGCTCCTCTTGTTGACAGGATTCGCTCTAGACTGTTGTCGTGGACGAGTAAACACCTCTCATATGCGGGTCGTCTCCAACTAATTGCTTCTGTTATCTCGAGTATCTCAAATTTTTGGTGCTCTGTGTTCCGCTTGCCATCTAGTTGCTTTGACGAGATTGAAAAGCTATGTTGTGCTTTCCTATGGTCAGGTAACCCGAATAGAAGTACAGGTGCAAAAGTATCTTGGACCGAGCTTTGTAAACCCAAGGCAGAGGGAGGCTTGGGAATAAGACGGTTGCGTGATGTATCGAAAGTCTTCTCTCTGAGTTTGATTTGGAGATTATTCACTCTATCAGGATCGATCTCTTTGGGTTGCATGGACTAAACAAAACTTAATGAGGAATGCGAGCTACTGGACAGCACCGGACATAACTTTGGGATCATGGATATGGCAAAAACTTTTAAAGCAAAGGGCATTAGCGGCTTCGTTTATTCAAGCTGTTGTTCATGACGGGAAGACAGTGTCCTTTTGGCATGATAGATGGCTCCCCTTGGGTCGCATTATTGATGTTACCGGAGCTGCGGGACCTCGTCTCCTTGGAATTCCAATTACTGCTACGGTTAAAGAAGCTTCGGGATCGAGAGGTTGGAGCATCAAGCGTACAAGACTCCAGCACCTTACGCCACTTATTGAGCAACTTCTCGCCCACCCCTTGCCAAATGATGACAACGGAGCTGACTATTTCCTTTGGCGTCACCAACATGGTAACTACAAAGAGGTATTCTCTTCATATCAAACTTGGGATCAAATCCGCTCGGTTCATACGCAGGTTCCTTGGAGAAATTTAGTGTGGTTCAACCATGGAATCCCACGCTGCGGGTTTATTACATGGTTAGCTGTCCACAACAGACTAACCACATGAGATAGAATGCGAATGTGGGGAGTGATTCAGGGTTGTGTTTTGTGTGGCGAACCTAATGAATCTCGGGATCATCTCTTCTTTGCATGTCCTTATTCCTATACAGTGTGGTGTGCTATGGCTGGAAAATTGCTTAATCACCAACAAAACCCTGATTGGACTATGACGCTTCAACAGCTTATTGCTTTCTCGGGACATCAACATCTTAATATACTTTGTCGGTTAGTATTTCAGATTACGATTTACTCAATATGGAGAGAACGAAACTCTCGAATCCATCAAAGGGGTCACATCTCGGTAAATCTTCTCATTCGACTCATTGATAAGCTTATGCGAAACAGGATCTCGTCTCTAGATTACGCTACTAATCAACGTCTTCGAAATCTGCTCCAGCTTTGGTTCGAAAATTCTCCATTAATCCAGATTTCAAGTTGATGGACGCTCTTCCTATCTTTGTTTTCTCTTTTAACTTCTATGTGTTTTATAAACGCCTTGTTTTCGAAACATAATTTATGTATATTCTCCAACTCTGATCAATAAATTAAAAATTTCATCAAAAAAAAAAAATACTTAGAATGATAAGAACTTCGTAAACGTGAATTACGAGACAATTAACAGTAAGTTTTAAACTTTTTTCGCTGAGTAAATTTACACTTACTCGTAATCATGAATAATATGCATAGCAGCATGGCCATATAATTTTTTTATTGATTGTAATAATGCAAGATGTATGAGAGAATCGTGGGAAAAAAAAAACCATTGTCGTCAAATGAAAGAAAACAACATGTTTTTAATTACGTTTTAACCGTGACGCTCTCTATATAAACGAAGGATATAACACGAGTGAAAATATTCATCAACCAAAGAAACAAAACAAACAAAGAAACAAACTTCACTCAACACCCAAAGAAGAGAGCTACAAGAAAACATACCGATTCCCGACCACATTTCCGACGAACTCAATCCGGTCGGGAGCAATGTGGTCGGCAAATCCCGACGCCTTTCCGACGGCAAAATTTTCCCGTTAGATTTCCGACGATATCCCGAGGAATATCGATCCGTTAATATATCCGTTGCCTTAGCCGTTTTATGGATGTTAGATATTTTAAAACGGTTGGAAAACGGCGGAAATTTCATTATAAGTAACTTTTCACCCTCATTCACAACTTACACAACAAAAAAAAACAAAGAAAATGTCTTCTTCAAATCCAAACCCTTATGATTATTTTCGATCGTGGATGGATAAACCTCGGCTTGATCCAACGACGGGTCAAGTAACGGATGAGTATGCAACAAGTGTTGAGGAATTCATGACATTTGCGACAAAAAATAGCATGACATCGGAACACGGTAAATTTTATTGTCCTTGTACTAAATGTCGGAATAATAGATTAGTCACGGTTAGCGAGCGGAGTATGGAATCATCTGTATAGGAATGGGTTTACGCCGGGGTACAAGATTTGGTATACGCACGGAGAAACTGATTCAGTGGTACACTATTATAGCAGTACTAGGATATATGAACCAACACCGGAAGTATATGCAAGCGTAGGTACTGTTCAGATGGTGAATGATGCGTTTCGCGAAAACATAGCATCGTATGTTCAGGATGGTAATAGAATAGAAGAATCTAATTTAGAAGCCCGAAAGTTTTTCGATATGCTAGATGCAGCTAAGCAACCCTTATACGGAGGATGTAGAGAGGGACTATCGCCTTTATCAACTGCAAGCTGGTTGATGACTATAAAGACGGATTTCAACTTGGCGGAGGATTGTGTGGATGCGATAGCTGATTTTGTGAAAGATATTTTACCTGAAGATAATGTCTCACCGGTTTTATACTACGAGATTTAGAAACTTGTAGGCGGTCTTGGATTGCCGTATCAAATGATAGATGTGTGCATCGACAATTGCATGATATACTGGAGAAAGGACGAAAACCGCTTGAAGTGTCGTTTTTGTCACAAACCTCGGTATCAGGAAACGAGTGGCAGAGTACATGTTCTACATAAACGGATGTGGTATTTGCCGTTAACGGAGAGGTTAAAGAGGTTATATCAATATGAGCGCACGTCAGGACCTATGAGATGGCATGCAGAACATAACTCATATGGAGAGATTGCGCATCCCTCATATGCAGAAGCCTGGAAACATTTTCAAGAGGTCTATCCTAGTTTTGCGTATGAGCCAAGGAACGTATACCTCGGGTTATCTACAGATGGATTCAACCCTTTTAGAAGGCATGGGAGGAAAAATTATTTGTGGCCAGTAATCGTCACACCTTACAATTTGCCGCCTAGTTTGTACATGAAACGAGAGTTTTTGTTCCTCACAATTCTAGTCCCTGGACCGGAGCACCCTCAGAGATCTCTTGATATTTTCTTGCATCCACTAATTTATTAGTTGGAATTGTTATGGAAAGATGGCGTTGAAGCGTTCGATGTTTCTCTCCAATAGAATTTCATAATGAGAGCGATACTTATGTGGACCATAAGTGATTTTCCAGCATATGGTATGCTATATGGATGGTCGACTCACGGAAAGCTAACATATCCGTATTGTCAAGATAACACTGATGGGTTCCAATTAGGCATGGCAGAAAGACTTTTTGGTTTGATTGTCATCGAAAATTTCTACCCCCCCGATCATCCATATCGTCTGAGCACGATATTGTTTAGGAAGAACAAAAAAGTTTTTGATGGTCCACCTCCAGAGGTAGATGGGAAAGATATCATGATTCAGTTGAGAGATTATGGTGCGGAAAAGACGGTTTCATGTGGTGGTAATGACCATTATCCTGTTGATGGGTGTGGGGAGTACCACAATTGGCACAAGAAGAGTATTTTCTGGGATTTGCCTTATTGGAAGGATCATCTGTTGCGCCATAATCTTGATGTCATGCACATTGAGAAAAACTTTTTCGACAACATCATGAACACTGTACTAAATGTGCAAGGAAAGACGAAAAATAATCTGAAGGCCAGATTAGACTTGCCAAATATTTGTTCCCGTAAAGACCTGCATGTAATGCCGAATGGAAAATCACTGCCCCATATTTTCTGGTTACATGCACGTTCAAAGGAAGAGTTGTTCGAGTGGATCAAAGAAAGTGTCAAATTCTCTGACGGGTACGCATCTAACCTTCGTAATTGCGTTGATAGTGGAGAAGGGAAGTTTTATGGGATGAAGAGTCATGATTGTCACGTTGTCATGCAACGCCTACTTCCATTTGCCTTTGCCGGTCTTCTACCTAAAAACGTCCACAAAGCTATTGCTGGTACATTTAATTATTAATACATTTTTACTTGCAATTTATTGATTATATATATATATATATATATTAATTGTCTTAATATTTTGTGCCAATTATGCAGGGATCGGTGTTTTCTTCCGGGATCTATGCACGAGATCACTTACAGTAGACGATATCCAAAATCTGGAGAAAAAGATACCTGTTCTCCTTTGCAATCTCGAGAAAATTTTTCCACCGGCCTTTTTCAATGTTATGGAACATCTTCCTATTCATCTCCCTAGAGAAGCAACACTTGGCGGGCCAGTTCAATACTGATGGATGTATCCTTTTGAACGGTATATGTTCCACCTAAAGAAAAAGGTGAAAAATCTTGCAAGAGTCGAGGGTTATATTGTCGCACAGAGCATTAATGAAGAAACCTCAAACTTTGCCGAGAACTACTTTTCATCTTCAGTCAAAACTAAAAGTAGACGACCTACACGGCATGATGATGGAGGAGTTCCACCGAGTTATCCGGTCTTAGTCCCAAACATATTTACACAAATTGGACGACTTAGTGGAAAAGGGAGGCCCCGACGACTACCAGAGGAGGAACAACGGCACTTGTATATGTATATTCTGACAAACTGCGATGACGTTTTGGAATATGAGAGGTACATATGTAATTAATTTGTATTTTTAAGTAGTGAATATTTTTTTTTCCATAGTACGTTTTTTCCTAATGTATTTGTTGATTAACAGGATATACATGGCCCAAATACGTGAGTGGTATCCAAATTACACAGAGGATGAGCTAACGGTTAAGAAATAGGATGAGTTTTCGGAATGGTTGAAATGGCATGTAAGTGTTTAATGACGCTCGATTTTAACTAAGTTTTAATTACATGTTTATATAGATATGAAATTTTAGCTACTGGTGATGATTAATATTATCCACATTTGGTATAGGTTGGATCCATGACTAATTCAGGGGTATCGTTTCCCACATGGCTAGTTGAGATGGTGTGTGGCCCTACGTTTATTGCAACGTCATATCCGATGTACTGCACTCGGGGTTATGCTTTTAAGGCTTATCGTGAAGGGAGCTCAAGGATAACTTGCAATTACGGTATATCGTCTACAACCGGAGACTTTGTCTACTACGGTATACTCCACGAAATACTAGAATTCCACTATCCAGGCATGATCGGTTTGAAGTGCATTGTGTACTATTGCTATTGGTATGATCATGTGGAAGGTCTACGCCATGACGAATTCGGTGTGACTTATGCCCACTCTCGAAAGAGATTTCAGAAATACGATCCATTCATTCTTACGTCACAAGCGGATCAGGTATGCTACATAAGATACCCCCGGGTTACGAACATGCAAGATCCGTGGATGACAGTTACGGCGATACACACAAGAGGAAGAGTATATGGTGTTTCGGAGCACAACCCGTTGCAGGAAAATGCAATTGGTATACTTGGTGAGACCGAGCCATCGCTTGAAGTTGAACTTGTCGTTAACTTCACAGGTATGGACGACGATTGCGAGGTATTTGAGGATTCGGAGAGAGAGATTGGCGAATTTGACAAAAAATCGGATTCCGCTACTTCAGATTATTCATTAGATTCGAAATAAATTTGTATACATNCGGGTTATTTTAATTAAAAAAAAAAGTGGCCATCGGAAATTCTTCGGGACTTTCCGACGGGAAACGGATATTTTTCAATAAAACATTACATAAACGTGTGTTATTAGATTTAAAACATGTGGTTTTATTCCCGTCGGAATTGCCTCGGAAATTTCCGACAGAATTCCGACCACTTGAGGTTTCGAAACCTCAAATTGCAAACAATTGTTTACGTTTATGATTATTAGAGTTATATATGCTATTTTGAAAGATTTGGTTCTATAACATCTTCAAAATCATTATTCTATAGGTTTTTAACGAAAACCCTACAAGAAACCGAGAAAGTTAAGTATAAGTTATATGTTACGTTACCAAAGCTTTAATTCATTAGATTGTCGATTTATAGAAATTGTTAGAAACTCTATGCTACGTAAACCTCTTAACTATTTTTGGTAAAAAGAATATTAACTTAAAGTTTTGAAACCCGTAAAATGTCCAAAACTTCAAATTTCAAACCCTATACCCTAAGTGGTCGGAATCTCGTCGGAAATTCCCGAGGACATTCCGACGGTTGCCCATAAATTAAAATTTGTACTTGGCATTTTTCGGCTTTCACCAATAAGGCGACATTCAATTTTTAACAAAGCGTCGGAATTGCCTCGGGATTTCCCGACCGGGTCCCGACCGGTCTTTAAAAAATCTGGGAAACACGAAATATACCCGCGACATGCAATTTTTCACAAGGCGTCGGAATTGCCTCGGTAATTCCCGACAAGGTCCCGACCGGTCATAAAAAATTTATGGGAAACCCGAAATATACCCGCGAAATTAGAATTTTTTGGTTTATTGGGTTTAATATTTCTGACCGGTTTATCCGTCGCAAATTGGCATTTTTAATTACCGCTTCCGCTTCTTCTCTTCTTCTTCCTCTCGATCAAATCGCCGCTTACCTCTTGATTTCGCTGTGATTCACTCCGCCGGAGCTAGCCGCCGCCGGAGCTAGCCGCCGCCGTTTCGTCCTCGCTGGTAAGTTCTTCCTCTCTCACCTCCTCGCTTCTTCTCTTCTTCTTCCTCTCGATTTAATTTGGTTTCCTTTCCTATCCTCTCCTTAGTGTTCGTCCGCTCTGCCGCCCACCTCGCCGCCGCCGCCCACCTTGCCGCCGCCGTGCTCACCATGTATGGCTTCATCTTCTTCCCTTAGATTATGCAAATGTTTGGTTAGATATTGGTAGACTTGATATGAAATTACTGTCTAGGGATGAATTTTGTGTTAGATTAGTTGTTTAGATTTGGATTTTGGTGATGAATTTGGGTTAGATTAGAAATTTACAAAAAAATGTTTTTTTGTTAGATTAGTAATTTTGATGAATAGATGGATTTGTGTAAAAAAAAAGTTTTGGATGTATTTAATAATTTTTTGGAATTTTGGATTTGGATTTCGATTTTGGTGATGAATTTTGGTTAGATTTGTGTAAAAAAAAGGTTTTGATTGTATTTAATAATTTTTTGGAATTTTGGATTTGGATTATGGTGATTAATTTTGGTTAGATTTGTGTAAAAAAAAGGTTTTAGATTTATTTAATTTTTTTTTGGAATTTTGGATTTGTCTAAAAAACGTTTTGTATGTAATTAATAATTTTTTGGAATTGTTAGAATGAAAATTAGAATTGGTTTTTAGCATTTTACATTACATGTGATTTTTTTTAAAAAAATGTTTTAATATTTTTGGCAATTGTGTTATATTTTCTATAAAAAACATTTCAAGGTCGGACTATGGGGAATTCAATGATCGTCGCCGCAGTTCGTCTCGATCGACACAACAACAAGGTGGTTCGCCATCGGCTCATATCCCGGAGGCGCACAGTGAAGCACCTCCTCCGATCATGTCTATCGAGGAGTTAGTCCAACAACCGGGGCAGGAGTTACTCATCAAACTCGATCCGAGACGCCGAGGGAGATCGAAGTGGTAAGAAATTTTTCCAACCACGAATTGCAATTGATTTTATTTATAAAATTGATAATATCTCCTTTTTCGTAGGTTTGGTGAGTCAAACAACGGGATTAGCAAGTCCGTTTTGAAGATGTTGCATTCGATCCTCGACACACCGTACACGAAGTTCACTGATGTCCCGTCTGATGAGAAAAAAATTTGGTTTAGACAATTTGCGGTAAATTTTGTAATAATTTTTTTTTCTTCATATTTATGTTATATTAACAATTATTATAACTTTTTTTTCCTTTTGTTTTTTTAGCAAGAGTTTACTTGGCATCCGAACTATACGACTATGGTGGAAACCGAGTTTCTGAGTGAGGCTGCTAGGCAATTCTCCAGAAACATGAACGAGTGGAAGCAAAAGTGGAGGAAGGGGAAAGATAAACCGAAAGGCTTGAATGCCACGGTTTGGGAAGGTTACAAACAATATTGGGAAAATCCCGATACTGAAAAAGTTTCGAAACGTAATTCGAAAAACCGAAAGAGTCTGCGGTCAGGTAAGGGGATGTACATCCACAACTCCGGTTCGACCAGTTTCGTGACCCGAAAATATCAAATGGTAATTATTTTTTTTCTTTTTTTTAATTAATTAATTTATATTATTAATTAATTTTCTTGTTTTTCCAAGACGAGGGAAGCCGGAGGTGTGAGTCTGGAACACCATGAGTTGCTAAAGGCGTGTCACACCAACAAGAAAACTGGTAAGATCCAGGATGTTCTCATGAATGAGATCTACGAGAAGGTGGAGAAGGGGAAAAACGGCTTGCTCCAGTCTCAGGGCGACTCTTCCTCTTCCACCGATTTGACGCGAAAAGAAATCAACCGCTTAACTCTCGAGGTAAATTTTATTTAGTTTTCATTAAAATTTTCTATTTTATAGTTACTGTTCTAACTTTTTTTTTATTTGTATAGGAACTTCCCTTTAAAAAAGGGCGTCGCGGTGGTTTGGGCAAAGTCCCGCTTATGGACGAGATGACAACCTCGTGTTATCCCGATTTCTCGGAAGACCTTCTCAAGCAGAACGAAGAGCTCCAGGCGAAAGTATCCGCTTTGGAGGCGTCGAAAGCAGAGACGCAAGAGGAGCTGACCACTGCAAAGGCGGATATCTTGACCTTAACGGATTACATGAAATCGAAGTTCTCGGATTTCCCGGGACTTAGATCTTCAGGATCGGGCAATTCAGGAACCGCGTAGTTTTTTTTTTTTTGGTATTTCAAAAACAATTTTCTGTAATTTCAAAATATTTTGGATTTAATAATAAATTTTGGTTTTTATTTTTACTTTCGATTATGAATTAGAAACTATAAAAAATTATTAAATTTATTAGGAATTATTAAATTTTAAATACATTTACAAGCCGTCAGAATTCTCTCGGGATAGGACTGCGGTCGGAATTCGATCGGGAAACATCCTCTCGGGATTCCATCGGGAACACGGAGTCGGGAAGCTGTCGGGATACGACTGCGGTCGGAATTCAATCGGGAAACATCCTGTCGGGATTCCATCGGGAACACAGAATCAGGATGCTGTCGGGAAAAACGATCGGAAACGAGTTGTAGGAATTCCATCGGAAAGCGGCTGTCGGGATTCTGTCAGGATTTCCAGACCGGCAATACCCATCGGAATACCGTCGGAATTTAGTGGCCCTCGGGACGCCATCGGAATATCCCAAGGAATTCCCGACGGGTTTTAGTTCCCGACAAGATTTTTTCGTCGGAAATTCATCGGGATAAGCCGTTTCCGACGGATTCCCGACCGTTACGGCCGTCGGAAATCGAGTGTTTTCTTGTAGTGTGAGAGATGGCGACGTCAGGAACATATGTGACGGAGGTTCCGTTGAAAGGATCGGCGGAGAAACACTACAAGCGGTGGAAGCATGAGAACCACCTCTTCCCGGACGCCGTTGGCCACCACATTCAAGGTGTCACCGTCCACGATGGTGAATGGGACTCTCATGGATCTATCAAGATTTGGAACTACACATGCGGTAAAAATACATTTACTTTTAAAAAAAAAAAATTATATAATCCATGTCTGTCGGGAAACTAGGGTTTCAGTAAAATTTATATTGAATAATGCGCGCATTTATAGGGTTTGATCAAAAACTCAGCTCTCTCTCAATTTAAAGTATTCACTATGTTGGAACTCCGCATGTTTTGTTTTGAAGAATTTTTTTTTACATAATTACATTTTACAAAAAGAAAAAAAAAAATCTCTTATTTTGAACACGGCAATTTAATGAATGAACCTATATGTATACGCGTGTGTATGAAGATGGGAAAGAGGAGGTGTTCAAGGAGAGGAGAGAGAATGACGATGAGAATATGGCAGTAACGCTCAGAGGACTAGAAGGTCACGTGATGGAGGAGCTTAAGGTGTATGACGTCATCATTCAGTTCATTCAAAAGTCGCCTGATGATATCGTCTGCAAGATCACTATGATCTGGGAGAAGCGAACCGATGACTCGCCCGAGCCCATCAACTACATGAAGTTCGTCAAAAGCATGGTTGCTGATATGGACAACCACGTCCTCAAAGCCTAAATATATCCCTTTCGAACCATCCTATATGGCTGCCTTTGTGTGTGTGTGTGTTTTTTTTTTTTTTTTTGGGTTTAATGTGTGTGTTTTTGTATGGTGAAATCAATATAATTAATAAATGGGGCTCTTGTATGGTTTCATTTATTACTATTACTGCAATTGGGTTTTTGTAATATGTTTTGATGTTGTTAACTATGGTGATTAATTGCGAGGTTTCATGTATGTATATTCAGTGACATAGCTAGTATTTATCCTTGCCAAAGAGTAATGCTGTTCTGTTTAGCCACTGTTCGCACAGAATCCACCATATCTTCATCTCGTGGACGTTCGGACTTCAAGGAACACATCATCATATCAATATAATTATGATTTGTTTAATGTTTTATACATATATATATAATTTTTTTTTATTATGATAGATCGATGATGAAGACAGTGGTCATTATGTGCATCTACTTTCCCCCTAAACTTATCATCCTATTGTATGATAAAAACTTGGAAATTGTGAATAATGATTTACAAAGCATACATTCATTTGGATATCATTCACAATCTTTCATAAGCGGTTATGCTCTATTGTCATAGCCCCTTCCCTCCTCTTATTGCGCTGTTCTTAGGTCAATGAGGTCCTTTCGACGCCATGACTATAATACCGGATTATTCTGCATACTATCTAAAAATTTCTTCTTAATACTATCCGGCCTTGACTACTGTATCATTGTCCTTATAACATTCCTATTGGCCTTCCTCGGATGTCATTGTCCTTATGACATTCTTGCTAATCGTTTGGTGATCCACGGGAGATTTCACAAGTCGTCATTGCGACCATTAACTAAGTCCAAAAGATCTGAAGATGTTCTACTGTTTAGTCAATCCTCCTGGACTTAACATTATTTCGATAATTCAGACCCTTCTTTTTCGTTCATTCTTGTCCAGAAGCTCTCGCCATTCTCCTCTGGCGTCCTTCTTCGAGATGACACGCTTGCTAGCTGAGTTATTAGTTACTTTTAGTACGTATATGTATAGGTTAAGAATAAGGTTTCAATACTCTATTTACGGATACTACATATAACAATTTACTACATAACTTAAGGCAATATAAAATAATATGTAAACAGCTTAATTAAAACATATAAGGTTAGGTCGGATATCACACCGACGAGGTTCGGGTTAGCCTAGTGTCATGTCTCCACACTTGGGCTATATGATTATAGCTAGATCATGAGGGTCACATGGGATGATCTCGAATCTCGATCGCGCCAAGGCTGACAATACTCACATGAAACTCATGAAACCGTCCTG
The DNA here is from genome assembly GCA_002933915.1 of Eutrema heterophyllum. NCBI lineage: Eukaryota > Viridiplantae > Streptophyta > Magnoliopsida > Brassicales > Brassicaceae > Eutrema > Eutrema heterophyllum. The sequence continues at coordinate 331,148 of PKMM01011668.1, read as the reverse complement.
GGAATGACATCTAACAATGGCTTGATTATGATTTTTTAGGCAGGTAATATATGATTTGACGACGGTTTCAATTGTCGTGTAATTAAAAGCGAGATAGTGTACCACTACAAGAAAACATGGGTATTTCCGATGGAATTCAGACGAAAATATCATCCGTCGGAAAGTAGTACATGTCGGAAATCCGTCAAAAATTTCCGACGGTTTTCCGACGATTATGTACGTCGGTATATTTCCGACCGAATTCCGACGGAATTTAGACGGATGTTGTAGCCGTTCGAAATAATATAGACGTTACATAGCGGTTTGAATATTGTCGGTATCCGTGGGAAATCTGTCGGAAAACCGTCGGAAATCGCGCACAATTTTCTTATAAAAACGTATCCACCCATCTCATTTACAATCACATAAAAAAAAAAACCTCTCATATACAATTTCTTACCAAAATGTCTTCTTCAGATCCTTATAATTATTTTCGATCATGGATGGACAAGCCTCATGATGAGCTCAAGTTTTAACCATATATGTAACTACCGCAAGTGCACAGCAATACGAAATAGTAATGTAGGGATCGAATCCACAAAGACCAAGTGTTACGACTATGAGAATGCATGATGAAATTAAAGCTAAGACGAATGACAGATTTTGTTGGTTTTGTAACTTCGAAACTAAGAACGATAACTAAAAGGTGTAAATTCAAATAAAGAAAGCGTTAAGCCTCGGGTGACATTGCGGGAAATCACGAACAACGGTTAATGCATCTTAAACAGGGGATTGCATTAAGAATCGTCTAGAACTCAAACCTAATAATAGATTAACCTCCTCCCGGAGTATTAATCCCTATGCTTAAAACTATGAAGACTAACTCATGTTGAATTCAAAGGTTCTAAGCATGTTTTTCGAGTTCAATTTGATAAGTTCACAAAAACGCCTTAACATCAACTCCCATTGGATAAGGACGCTTTGCTCATCTAGGATATTTCTGGCATCTAAACAAACACTCCCGTGCGTTAGATAACCTAAGATCATGAACTAAGTGATCAGTTTAATTCAAGCATTAAGAACACCTTAGACGAAGAATCCACCGAATAAATCCCCGTTTAATCTATCATAAACCGTTGAATCATGAAATCCCTTAACACCCTTGCCCTAACTAAAAAACTATTCACTCATAATTGCAGAACAAATACAGAGAGATGATGAACACATGATTAACAAAACAGAAATAGAAAAGAGATTAAGAAAACTTCTCCAATACGTAGAATCAAAGGTTTGCTTTCCAAGCTTACAAATCACCAAGATCAAAGAGAGTAGTAGAAAAACAGATTCATATCATACATCTGGGCTTAGACCCCTTATTTTTGAGTTTCACTCTTCAAAAGTCAACAAATTATAGGTGAAATAGTAACAAAAACATTTTTACACTGTTAGCAGGAGGGGGAACGATCGTTCCAGAAGTTTATGATCGATCGTTCTGGTTCGTGAACTCGTTCCAAGTTTTTACGTTTTTGGGGAACGATCGTTCCAGGGAGGGGAACGATCGTTCCGAATGGATCGCTCGATCTGGTTTGCTTCTCACGCTCGTTCTGGAAATTTACGATTTGGTGGATCAATCGTTCCAATAGGGGGAACGATCGATCCCCTATTTTCTTCGCTCAGTTTCGCCGTTTTCCGCCTTAAATCCCCGAACTATGTCCCGCAATGCCTTTGGACCTGAAAAAACTCTAAATGGACTAAAAAAACTTGATAAAGACTCGAAATTATATACAAAACACGGGTTAGAATGCGTTAAAACGCAACACATCAATTCCCCCAGACTTAGTCTTTTGCTTGTCCTCAAGCAAACAGAAAACTAAGAATAAAGAAAAGGTTTGAAAACATGGGAACTTACCTTCTCTATAGAACATTGCAATGACCCCTCAACTTAGTAATCCACGTATTGCTTCACCAAATCCAGATCGGACCATTATGTACTTCTCCTCAGTTATCGCACCTTCCCAGATTTGCCCCACAGTCTCACAGAATAGTCCGAAAGCCATCACCGCTGGGTCTCATCAAAGATAACAGTGCCAAGAGCCTTCTAGACTCTTTCCCTCTCGATATCGTAACAAGCCAACCTTCGACACTTACAGTATTTTTCCTCTCCCCCAGACTTATTCATTTTATTCATCTCTTTCTTTCTTTTTTTTTTTTTTTTTTTTCAGATTTACGGTTCATGAGACTCGAGTATTGATGGTTTTTGCCACCGAATCCCCGGTTCACTCCCCTTGGCAATCTTTCATGAGACACGAGTATTGATGGTTTTTGCCACCGAATCCCCGGTTCACTTCTGTGCCATTCGTATTATTTATATATATATGAATTTATTTTTGGGATCGGGAGAGGAAAATCATACTTTACACGGGTTGTCTTTGTCAGATACGAATGAGGAGTCAAGCTCTAAAGACACTGATCACAATGATGAGGTAAAAGGAAGAGCTCAGAAATTAGCTCAGGCTATCTAGATTCTTCTGGAGACGTGGGTGTTTCTGATTAGCCGGTCAACATATGGATTTTTCATTAGTCTGATTCAGAAATAGTTCTGCAATAATGGTCACTCAGATGAAGAATTAGAACAATAATTCCAAAAGAAGGTTCGTAAATACAACGAAAATAAAATACACAAATTTTTTTTTCTTTTTTTTTCTTTTTTTTTAGACTCGACTAAACGACTTGGGAAATGTAAAAATGAAATCCAAAGAAAGCAAACATCGTTAGTAAGTACCCTCCCCAGACTTACTTCACATCGTCTCGGTGTGAAAATAAATCAGAAAGATGGTAAAAACATACGTAAACATGGAAAGTCAAAATGGATAGTACAATGAGAAGAGAGATAAACAAAAATCGAACCGGGACTCACCTATGTCTGGATCGATTGTTCCCAGATCATCTCTCTGTTTTTTTTTTTTTTTTTTAGAAAACTGAAAATTCAAATCCAAAACTAAAAATTAGAAAGGTTAGTGAAAACAAATCAAAAGGAAAATTATATACACTTACCGGTGGGTTGCCTTCCACCAAGCGCTCGTTTTTAGTCATTAGCTTGACTCCGAGTCAAATATCAGTCAGGATGAGCATGAGAACTTGCCCCGAAACAAGTTCCACATTTCGACATCTTCAGCTTCAGAACTTTACTCAACAATCCTTTCACAGCATCTTTTCCTTTCTCCTTTAGCTCCGAAGTGAGAATAGCTCTAACCTTAGAGAATGGCTTCGAGGTTCCTTTGCATTTCACCTCATACTCAATTGAATCTACTTCTGATGGGTCAAAGTCATATAGGCATCTCCCTTGATTCTTTTGCTCTTTACTTTCTCCTTTGCCTTAGCCTTTATGATGTCGCTCGTGGTGATGATAAAAGGATCATCGAACACTTCCTTGACTTGATTCCCATCAAGAGGCTCTTTCCTAGGATCAATATCCAACTTCTCTCTTGTGATAACAGTGATGCAGGAGACGTGTTTGGGAACTCCTATTGTTGGAATGGCTTTATAGAAGACTTTTTGTCAATGTTAGAGAATGAGATTCTCTTATTGGGCATGTCTACAATTGCACCCACTGTGGCCATGAATGGTCTTCCAAGAATCAAAGGCATATCAGAACCTTCGCTCATTTCCACAACCTGAAAATCGGTAGGAACCAGACAATTTCCAACTTTAACAAGCAAATCAGGGATGGTACCATATGGAATCGTGGAGGAAGAGTTCGCGAATGCGAGAGTCATCTGAGGAGGTCTCATATCTGCAATTCCCAACCTCTCTGCAACAGCCTTTGACATGAGATTCACGCTAGACCCAATATCAACAAGAGACCCTTTGAACTCAACCCCAGAGATGGAGCCTGGAACAGAAAACTTTCAAGGGTCTTCAATCTTAGTCAATTGCTTCATTGGTAGTGGTGTGCTCTTTGCTTTGATGAAAAGCGCCTTAACCTCTTCTAGATCTTCTCTGCAATTCTTGAAGAAATCAAGCAAAGGTATGTATTCCAAGGCTTCCTCAAATGAGGTCTCATGGGAAATCCTCCTCACCATTTTGTCAAAACCACGCAACTTCTCTGCACTAATAGGATTCATCATAAGTTTGGAGGGTTTAGGGTATGGCACCTTAGGAACATATGGTCGCGGGGGGATGGAAGTGTGCTCCTCCTCTACTACAGCATCATGTGCTTCTATCTCATTTCTCAACTCAGGTGCAATCTTCATTTCTTCTTGGGAAAGGATTACATTGCAATGCTCTCTGGGATTTTGTTCAACTTGTCCAGGAAGAACTCCACTAGGTCTTTTGATCGCTTCTATCGTTTGAGGTACTTGAGTGTCAAGTTTCTTCACATGAGTTTGAATGGCCTCGAATTTGCTGTTGAGATCCTGATACATTCCATCCACTTTGACGTTGATCTCATTAGCCGTCTTCTGTTGATTAACCATTAATTATTGCATCATTGCTTCAAGCTTAGATTCTTGGTTGGGTTGAGGATTGTTGAATTGTTGTTTCTACTGAAAACCGCCTTGGTTTTGGAAACTATTATGTCCTTGGTCTTGCCCGAATTGCTGTCTTGGCTGATAACCGCCATGGTTTTGCACAAATTGTTTCTGCTGAAAACCACCTTGTGCAAATGGTTTCTGTTCCTGATTTTGCACCCCTTGCTGTCCTTAGAAACCCTTAGCAAATATGCTCACGCCCTAATTTGGAACGGTTTGTTTGGGCTGAAAACCAGCTTGTTGCGGATAAACCTGATCTTGCGGGTTTTCAACGTTGGTGCTTCTGTAGGAAAAGTTGGGATGATTTCTGTAGTTCTGGTTGAAGCATTTGTTGAAGAACACCTGATTTTGTACGTAGTTCACCTCATCTTCGTACTCTGGTTCTCGCTCAGCATCCTCCTTATAAAGTCCTTCTTCTCTAGTGTCTTCACATGAGTTAACAGCCTTTTGATTTCCTTTAAGTAGTGCAGCAATGCCATTAACCTTTGCGAAAAGCTCATCCATCCTTTGTGTCTCAACACCGCTCACACGTCTTGATCTGTCATACTCAGGATTGCGATGACTTGAACTCGCAGAAAGATTTTCAATAAGCTCATAAGCTTCCTCTTTGGTCTTTGTCATGAAGTTACCATTGCTGGCCGCATTTAGACAATTCTTGGAGTCCCAATCTACTCCATCGTAGAAGGTATTCAACAGTTGCTCGTCTGAATAGCCATGATGAGGGCACTCCCTTAGATATTCTCTAAACCGATCTCATGCTTCATTGAAAGGTTCACCGATGTTCTGCTGAAACTGCGTAATCTTGATTCTGAGAGAAGCGGTCTTGGATTTGGTGTAGAACTGATCCAAGAAGGCTGACCTAATTGCGTCCCAAGAAGTCAAAGAACCCGGCTCTAAAGATTTGAGCCATCTCGCTGCTCGATCAGCTAAAGAGAAGGAGAAACGCTTGCATTTCAAATAGTCCACAGGGACTCCGTTTGAGCTTGTTGTGCTGCAAATCTCTTCGAACATTTCAATGTGATCTATGGGATTTTCTGAAGCTTTCCCATAAAACAGATGTCTCTCGACAAGAGCAATGATCTGAGGTTTGATCTCGAAGTTCTGCTTCTGAATAGGCGGTGGACGAATAGCGGTTCCGTCCTGGTAGAATTGGTGAGGAGTGTCAATAGTCCCGATAGGTCTGTGTGGAGACTGTCTTTGATTCTACTGCCTCCGAGCTTCCGCTCGTCTATGGACATCAGCAGCAGCAGCTGCTTGGTTTGCATTGGTGTTTGGGTCGCCATCGCCATCATGAGCAAGAGGAGGATGGTTTAAGAGGTTCCATTCCTCACCATACTCGTGATGATCGTCTTCATCAACAAGTAGATTTTGATTGTCTGGTAAGTTAGCCATTTCTCTTCTTTGCAATCTAGCTATGTTGTTTTCTCGTTCCACTCTTGCTAAATCTTCGTTGTTCAACTCAAGCAGATTTTCAGAACCTTGGCTCCTGGTCATGTACCTGAGATGCACGAAAGAGAGCAACAATAAAACGAGTTAGTAACGACGAAAATTAATTCTTAGTCTGAACTTTCGTCCAAGACTCATAGGCAACAATTGGTCCCCGGCAACGGCGCCAAAAACTAGATGAGCTCAGGTTTTAACCTTATATGTAACTACCACAAGTGCACAGCAATACTAAGTAATGTAGGGATCGAATCCACAAGGACCAAGTGTTACGACTATGAGAATGCAAGATGAAATTAAAGCTAAGACGAATGACAGATTTTGCTGGTTTTGTAACTTCGAAACTAAGAACGACAACTAAAACGGTGTAAATTCAAATAAAGAAAGCGTTAAGCCTCGGGTGACATTGCGGGAAATCACGAACAACGGTTAATGCATCTTAAACAGGGGATTGCATTAAGAATCGTCTAGAACTCAAACCTAATAATAGATTAACCTCCTCCCAGAGTATTAATCCCTATGCTTAAAACTATGAAGACTAACTCCCGTTGAATTCAAAGGTTCTAAGCATGCTTTTCTAGTTCGATTTGATAAGTTCACAAAAACGCCTTAACATCAACTCCCGTTGGATAAGGACGCTTTGCTCATCTAGGATATTTTCGGCATCTAAACAAACACTCCCGTGCGTTAGATAACCTAAGATCATGTACTAAGTGATCAGTTTAATCCAAGCATTAAGAACACCCTAGATGAAGAATCCACCGAATAAATCCCTGTTTAATCTATCATAAACCGTTGAATCATGAAATCCCTTAACACCCTTGGCCTAACTAAGAAACTATTCACTCATAATTGCAGAACAAATACAGAGAGATGATGAACACATGATTAACAAAACAGAAATAGAAAAGAGATTAAGAAAACTTCTCCAATACGTAGAATCAAATGTTTGCTTTCCAAGCTTACAAATCACCAAGATCAAAGAGAGTAGTAGAAAAACAGATTCATATCATACATCTGGGCTTAGACCCCTTATTTTTGAGTTTCACTCTTCAAAAGTCAACAAATTATAAGTGAAATAGTAACAAAAACGTTTTTACACTGTTAGCAGGAGGGGGAACGATCGTTCCAGAAGTTTATGATCGATCGTTCTGGATCGTGAACTCGTTCCAAGTTTTTACGTTTTTGGGGAACGATCGTTCCAGGGAGGGGAACGATCGTTCCGAATGGATCGCTCGATCTGGTTTGCTTCTCACGCTCGTTCTGGAAATTTACGATTTGGTGGATCAATCGTTCCAATAGGGGGAACGATCGATCCCCTCTTTTCTTTGCTTGGTTTTGCCGTTTTCTGCCTTAAATCCCCGAACTCTGTTCCGCAATGCCTTTGGACCTGAAAAAACTCTAAATGGACTAAAAAGACTCGATAAAGACTCGAAATCATATACAAAACACGGGTTAGAATGCATTAAAACGCAACACATCACCTCATCAAATACCAGACACGGGCCTAGTTACAGAGGAATTCAAAGAAGGTCTGCAGGAATTCATGGCATTTGCGGGTATGCATAAGAAAGCAAAAAAAAAACGGTAAAATCTACTACCCTTTTACCAATTGTTGGAATCGTAGATTTATCGTGATAGATGAAGTATGGTCACACCTGTATTGTCATGGGTTTGTGTCGGGTTACAAGATTTGGTATTATCATGGAGAAAATGATACAATGGTGGATAATTATACTAGTACTAGTGCACAATATATTGGGGATAACGCTAGCTTAGAAGAACCTGCAATGGAATTAGAAAGTACTGTAGGTCATGTTCAGATGGTGAACGATGCATTTCGTGAAAGTATACCATCGGTTGCTGAGTATGGAGATAGAGAAGAAGAACCTAACTTAGAAGCTCGGAGATTCTTTGATATGTTAGACGCTGCTAAACATCTGTTATATGATGGGTGTAGAGGTGGACATTCCCCTTTATCAGTTGCAACTAGGATCATGGGTATAAAGACGGATTTCAATTTGAGTGAGGAGTGCGTGGATGCAATCGCTGATTTTGTGAAAGACATTTTGCCAGAAGATAATCTTGCACCGGCATTATACTTTGAGATATAGAAACTTGTTGCTGGTCTAGGATTGTCGTATCAGATGATGGATATATCGATCGACAATTGTATGCTCTACTGGAGAGAGGACGCAGACCGTTCGACATGCCGTTTTTGTCGTAAACCTCGGTATAAGGAAACATGTGGAAAAGTGTTTGTGCCATATAAACGGATGTGGTATTTGCCGTTAACAGAGAAATTGAAGCAGTTATATCAGTCAGAGCGCACAACGGGAGCAATGAGATGGCATGCAGAGCATACAACGAATGGAGAAATTGCTCATCCAACAGACGCAGGAGCATGGAAACATTTTCAGTTAATGTATCCCAGTTTTGCGTATGAGACGAGGAACATATACCTTGGATTATGTACCGATGGTTTCACCCATTTTGGGAAGCACGGCAGACAATATTCTTCGTGGGCAGTAATTGTAACACTTTACAATTTGCCGCCATCTTTGTGCATGAAACGGGAGTTCTTGTTCCTTAGCATTCTCGTTCCTGGACCAGAGCATCCGAAGAGATCACTTGATTTGTTTTTGCAGCCATTAATTTATGAGCTGCGAATATTATGGGACCAAGGTGTTGAGGCGTTTGATGTTTCTTGTCAGCAGAATTTCGTCATGCAGTCGGTACTTATGTGGAACATTAGCGATTTTCCAGCATATGACATGTTATCAGGATGGACAACGCACGGATGGTTATAATGCCCGTACTGTCAAGATAACACAGATGCGTTCCAATTGAAGCACAGACGCAAAACGTCTTGGTTTGATTGTCATAGGCGATTCCTACCAAGCGATCATCCTTTTCGTCGGAGCACGACATTGTTTAGGAAGAACCGGAAAGTAGTTGATGGTCCACCTCCTGAGTTAAATGGACAATATTTGTTGACTCAGTTCAGAGATTTTGATGCAAATAGAACCGTTGATTGTGGTGGTAACAGGCATCATCATGTTGATGGTTGTGGCAACTTACATAATTGGCACAAGAGGAGTATTTCCTGGGATTTGCCTTATTGGAAGGATCATCTTTTGAGACATAATCTGGATGTCATGCACATTGAGAACAAAAATTTCGAGAACATTATGAACACCGTTCTCAATTTTCAAGGGAAAACGAAGGATAATCTGAAGTATATATTGGACTTGCCAGACATTTGTTCTCGTAGAGCACTACATGTGACATGAAATAGGAAGCCTCCGGTCCCGGCTTTTCGTTTGGATGAACCTTCAAAGCCCGAGTTTTTTAACTGGATTTCCGATAGTGTTAGATTCCCGGACGGATACGCATCTAACCTTCGGAACTGTGTTGATCCTAGAAAAGGGAAGTTTACTGGTATTAAGAGTCATGATTGTCATGTTGTGATGCAGCGTCTCCTTTCATTTGTCTTTGCATGTATACCACGTAATGTTCACAAAGCAATTGCAAGTACAATCATTGAATTAATTTTTTAATTTGTTACACAATACTTTAGTATTTATTTATTGATTTGTTATGCATATTATGCAGAGATTGATGCCTTTTTCGAGATATATATTCGCGCTCTCTTACATCAGACGGTATCCGCAACCTTGCGAATAATATACATGTAATCCTTTGCAATTTGGAAAAGATATTTCCGCCTTCATTCTTTGATATTATGGAACATCTAACAATCCGATTCATGGGAAGAATTTGACGAATTTGACGATTCAGAGGAAGAATTTGGGGAAACTTCCGATTCAGGAGAATCATATTACTCATCATCGGATTCATAGTAGTTTTATAAACTTTGCATTGTAAAATACTCCCTCCATTTTTTTTATAAGGGGTTTTAGACATTTTGTTTTGTTATTTTTTTATAAGAACTTCTCACATTCTCATGCAAAATTTAATTAATTATACTCATTAGTAGTCTCGGTACTATCATGAAACATTAATACTCATCTTCCTAATTGGATAACTAAATGCTGTTATGGTAGTGTTTAATGTTTCAAGCAAAAAAAAAGATTTTCTTAATTCCCGTGCTTTTAGGGAAACCCCCTTAAAAAAAAACAGAGGGAGTATGTACTTGTACTTGTAATAATTCATTTCGAAAACCCAAAAAAAAAATCCATTTCGAAAACCCAAAAAATCCATTTCGGATTCAGAGTAGTTTTATAAACTTAGACATTTGATATACTTAAGTGTAATAATCAATTTCGAAAACCCAAAAAAATTGATAAGTATACATCCATCGGAAATCCGTGGGAAATTCCGACGGATTCAGTTTTAGCCGGGGGATTCAGTTTTAGCCGGGGATTCTGAATCCATCGAAAATCCGTGGGAAATTTCCGACGGATGTATACTTAGCATTTTTTTGGATTTTCGAAATGGATTATTACACTTAAGTATATCAAATGTCTAAGTTTATAAAACTACTCTCAATCCGAAATGAATTTTTTTGGGTTTATTACACTATACCCTAAATCACATTTTTGATCATCCGTTGGAAATCCGTGGGAATTTCCGACGGATTATTGTGCATCTGGTATTAAACATGTTTACCTCGTTTACATCATGTTTTAGACCTTCAAGCTCCATATCCGTCATAAATCCATCAGAAATTTCCCACGGATTTCCGACGGATGATCAAAAATGTGGTTTAGGGTATATGGGTTAGGTTTTTCTTTTGTAGAAATTGTAGACAAATACTTGTATGATGTATATACATTAGCTTGAACTTGTCAAATTTCAAAATAAATGTGTTATCTATAAATAATAAAATTTGATGGAAGTGTTTGTATAAGTTATAGTATAAGGTATAGTTGATGTTATGTGAAATGTATAGGTTTTGATGTTGTAATTTACTATTTTTTTAATGAAACATGTAGATTATGGATTGTTAAATCATATCCCCATACCCTAAACCCTAAACCCCAATTTTACCCTATATCCATCGGAAATCCGTGGGAAATTTCCGACGGATTTCCGACGGATATGGTACTTTGACACGTGTCGGTTGACTAGCCAATAGAAACACATGCAGGGTATATACCGTATATTCACATATCTGTCAGAACCCCGTCAAAAATTTCCGACGGGTTTCCGACGGACTTTGTTTTTTACGAGACCGCGGGAAGATTGACCGCCTGAACGAAATTTTTTAGATTTCCGACAGATATAGCCGTCGGAAATCCGTAGATTTATTAATCGCGAACCGTCTTCTTCCTCATTTCTCTCTTTCTCTTTATCTCTCTTACGAATTTTCTTCGACTTCTCTCTCTAAAATAGGTCGATTTCAGAAGTTTTCACTCCCAATCTCTCTAAATCCTTCATTCATCACCATCTATCATGGATAATGTGTAAGTGTTTATGGTTTTTTTTTGTAAATCTTGTTAGTTTTGTTAGGTTGTTAGTTTTTTGTAATTAGTTTGTTAGGGTGTTATATTGTTAGATTTGGTTTTGGAATTTGATTAGGGTTTAGTTTTTAGATTTAGGTTGTTTGTTTGTTAGATTTAGGTTGTTAGTTTGTAATTTTAGGGTTTAGATTGTTAGTTTTATAAAAATTTAAGTGTTTTTGTATAATTATTAGGTTGTTAGTTTTGTATAATTATTAGGTTGTTAGCTTTGTATAAATATTAGAATAAGATAAAAAAAAAAACATTTTTGTATAAATATTATAATTATATAAAGCAAAAAAAGTTTTTGTATAAATATATAAAAAAACGTTTTTATAAATTTTGATTTTTAAAAACGTTTAAAGTATTTAGAAAAGTATAATTGAATTTTTCATAATTTTTTACTAATTAAAAACATTTTATAATATTTATAAAACGTTTTTTGAAAACATATTACAGTTTTCGGGAATTTTGAAATTTTCGGGAAATTTTTGAGAAATTTAAAATTTTCGGGAAATTTGAAATTTTCGAGAAATTTTCAGGAAATTTGAATTTTAAAAAAATTTCGGAAATTTATTAAAATTTTAGCTTTCAATGTACTAATGATTTTATGTTTTTCTTGCAGGAATAACGAGGACGGACTACGTTTGGGCGGCGGCTCCCAAGCACGCCGTTCTCGGGGTTCTCGGGCTACGCCTCTTGACGGATCGAGCTCGCGAACCGAAGTCTCAGACTCCCAGCAATCCGCTGCTCGGAGCAACATTAGGATCGAGGATATTTTCCAAGGGCCCAACCGGGGCTATTGCAATCCGTCTCGACCCGAAGTTCGAGGACGGGACTTGGTAAGTGAATTTTCGTTTATTATTTCAATTTATTTAGATTTTGAATTTTAACGTAATTAATTATTTTTTTTTATGTTTTTAGGTTTAAGTTGTCGCATGAGATCACAAAGGCGATTTTGCGGATGCTCCACAACATGTTGGACAAACCGCACGAGAAGTACTCCGACATGCCTGCCGCCGAGAAAGACATGTGGCACCGGAGTTTCGCGGTAAGTATTTTTGGATTTTTCTTTTTTTTTTTTCATTTTGTCAAATTTATTTTTGATATGTAACATTTTTTGTTTTTTTTTAATGTAGCAAGAGTTCATGTGGGACCATTGGCATACGGCGACGGTTATTGGCAAATTCGACAAGTATGACGCGCTTTCGTACTCGAACCACATGTACGAGTGGAAGCAGAAGTGGAAGTACAACAAAGGCAAGCCGAAGGACCTTGATGACAACGTCTGGAAGAGCTTTTGCGAGTATTGGAGTAAGCCTTCGACGAATACGCTCTCCGATAAACAATCGAAGAACCGGAAGAGCGACCGAGGAGGGAAGGGGGCCTACATTCACAACGGAGGCGCAAAGACCGTCGAACGCGAGGCGATGGAAATGGTAAGTATAATTTCAATTTTTAATTACTAATTTCGTTTATTAATATTATTTTACTTAACATAATTTCACATGCGAAGGCAGACGGCAAAGCTCCCGACTACCTTAAAGTGATCGAGAAGAGGCACACCAACAAGAAAACTGGTCTAATCCAAGACCCGGGCATGCGTGAGCTTGTAGAGACCTGTAAGAAGAAGAAGGTGGGAAAAGAAGTTTCAATGTCGCAGCTCACTATCGAAGAATCGTCGTCCTCAAACGAGTTATCCCGAGAAGAGATCAACGACATTGTTCTCGCTGTAAGTTTTGATTTCTTTTCATTAATTTGTTTTTTCTTCGTAATTTCATTAATAATTTTTATAAACTTTTGTGGGAAACTCGACAAGTCAAAGGTCGATTCGCTGGGTTAGGCAGACTTCCGACCCAAGAATCATCTTCCTCGGTGCCTCGATATGCTTCAGAGTACAAAGAAAAAATCGAGAGGCTCAGCCAAACGGTGAAAGACCGTGACGCGAAGATCGAGGAGTTGGAGACCGCACACAACTCAACCCATCAGGAGCTCACCATTTTGCAGGCGACCATGAAGGCGGCCTTCCCCAATCTTTTTCCCGACAAATAAATTTTCTGTTTCTTTTTTTTTATAACATTTTTTTGTAAGAATTTTTATGTTTAATGAATTTTTTAATTAAAAAAAATATTTATAAATTATTTAAATAATTGATAAAATTAAAAATTTTGAATTTAAATTAATTTATTAATTATTATAAATAATATACAAATTATATATTTCTGTCGGAAATGATCCATCGGAACTCCGTCGGAAAGTCGTTGGAAATCATTCCGACGGCTATCCGACGGCTATCTGACGGCTATCCGACGGCTATCCGACGGCTATCTGACGGCTATCCGACGGATTGCCGATAGAAAATTCCGACAAAGAACCATCAGAAAATCCGTCGGAAACAAAGCATGTCCGAATTCTGTCAGAAATATTTCCGACGACATTCCGACGTTTAGTTCCGATCAAACATCCGTCGGAAATACGGCCGTCGGTAATCCGTCGGAATGTTCCGACCCATTTCCGACGACTTTAATCAGTCGAAATGTTCCGACAGAATTCCGACGGATATCAATTTTCGACGTGCTGGAACCGACGGCTTTTCTCCCATCACAAATCCGTCGGAAATGGCCTTTTCTGACGGGTTTCCGATGAGAACAGCCGTGGGAAATCACATGTTTTCTTGTAGTGTACGTTCGGAAATTATAAAATTTGAAAGGTTAAATCTTTTGGTTGATGGATGACGATGATTGTGCACTAAATTTTGAAAGGTTAATCTTTTGGTCATATCAATATGCATTTTTTCAAACCTAGCACTCATCATTCTATATATGTCAAACCTAACACTCATCAATTTATGAGAAGAACTTGGTACACGTGACAATACAAATTAACAGTACGCTTCTAATTTTTTCTATGTACATTAAAGTGGTATACTCGTCAATAGACTCAATACTATGAATGGCCATAGTTTTTATTTTCTAAATCCAATTTGTAATTATGCAAGGTGAGACAATCGTGGGGAAAAAAAAACACATTGTCGTCAAATGGAAAAAAAAAGAAACGAAAATTACTTAAAATAATATTCAAAACTAGGGATATTACTAGAATAACTTTTACAAAAGTTCCCCTAACTAAACTAACCTTCAAATATGATTTTTCGTTTTAATAACGAAAATGCCATTTTCATTTTTTTTTAAAACAAAATCTGAATTTTAATTCTCTCTCTCACCTCTCATCGATGACTCTCTCTCTTTTTCCCTCTCTCTCTCTTCTTCTTCCTCTCCTCTGCCAATGGCGATTTCAGTGACTGTGAGTGCGGCTCCGGCGTCGATTCCGACTACATGACCATAGATTCGCCGGTAGCGTGGTGGTGATGGAGATGCTGTTTTTTCAGTCTTGCTTTTGTGGTGGCGGGTTCTTCTCTCTCAGATCTGATCCAGTTTGACTGTTGTTTTAGCGCATGTGTCTTCAGATCTGTTTCTACAGTGAAGGTTGGTGGCGTTGATGGCTTGATTTCTCGATTCTGGTAGCCTCGTGGATCCGACGCTTCCTGGGCGGTGGCGGCGTTTATCAACGCATGATGGCAAATTTGTTTTCAAATGATTTGTTTATGATTATATGGTAGATTTATTTTTGATGGTTTGATAGATTTATTTGAGTGGTGATAGATTTATTTCTTCTTTATCTCCGACAGGTATTTGGGTATCACGACCGCATACAAGTCCACGGTGATATTTCTGGCAAAATTTTGGTGTTTTCTTCAACGTGTGTAAAGAGTTTGATTTTGGAGCAATAGTTTGTGATATTTATTGACAAAAAAACTTGAAACCCTACTTTGGTTTTGACATGTTTTTTGGATAATATGTAATTCCCGGCGACATTAACGTCACACTGGTTACGATCGTGACTTTTCAGGTGAGAAAAATATATTTGTAATATTCTATAGATGGTAGATTTATTTTTAAATGGCGGCAGATTTGTTGTTTAAATGATGGGAGATTTATTTTTATGTAGATTTTTTTATGAATTGAGTTTTATTTTTGAAATGATGGTAGATTTATAATTGAATTTTGGGATTTATCGGGAAAATTTTTCTTCTTCACTGATAGGTTACTAGGCTTCGCAACGACGGACGAGTCTCCGACGAGATTTTCGGCTTCGTTTCAGCGTGTTCTTTTACGAGTGTAATTGATGGTAGATTTGGATGTAGTAGATTTGTTTTTAAAATAATGGTAGTTTTGTTTTTGAATTGATGACAGATATGTTTTTGAAATGATGGTAGATTTGTTTTTCAATCGGTAAAACTGATGATTGGATTTTAAATGATGGTAGATTTTTTTTCGAATTATAATAGTTGCAAAGCGGTGATGATGTATAGATTGAGATGTACTTATTTGTTTCTTTTTAATTTGAATTCAGTCAAGATGCCTTATAGTTACACTTAACCTCAGTCACAGAGAAGATTATCAACCTCGAGAAGTTAGTTGGTGAGAAGAAAAGTGTATGATTTAGTTTGGACCTAAAGAACGTGGTTGTTTCACTCCTTGTTGTCCCTAGTTGTACTTATCTTATGGTTTAAGTTAAATTTGTGTAATGTGCAATTTTAAACTTTGGATTGTCTCTTTATTCATAGTAGTTGTAAAACCTATTCGGATAAATATCATTTAATTTTCATGTTAGTTGTAAGGGTCTTTGGGTACATTTTCTTTACTTTCATGCTGGCTTAGTATGTATAACCAAAATGAGTGAGATTTTAACCAAAAACATATATATGACTCAACCACATAATGTGAAAAAAAAAAAAACACATCTATTCTATACCAAAACATAGTTGAGATAAAACGAGCACAAACCCAAAAAGAAATTACAAAGCTCATATGACATATACTTTAAGTTTAAGAGCTAAGATTAAATAAAAGGTTAACCCCATGAAAAAAAAATCATCTATCAAAATAAATCTACCATCATTACAATAAATTTACCTTCAAACAATAAAATTTCTCATACTTAGGTCGACGACAACCCTAGATCTTCACCATGGGTGCTTTTTTTTTGCAAATCTGAAGTTGTTTCGTGGGCAAAATCGTCATTTGATATGTGCAGTTTGAATAAGTCTACCGTCCATCAAATCTGCCAACTTCCGATAAATCTGCCAAATTCAGATTAATGTATCAATTTCAGGTAAATCTAACAATTTCAGATAAATTTACCAATTTCGTGTATCCCAAAAGTTTATATAAACTTACCGCCATTACCGATAAATCTACCGATTTTATATAAATATGTCGTGTCGTAACATAAATCTACTACAATATAATTACAAATCTAAGAACCAGAGTTTTTACCTATCTTAAATATATCATCATTAATAATAAATCTACCGTGTTAAGAATAAGTCTACCACGACAATATTAATATACCGTCATTACAATAAATCTACCGTCACCAAAAAACGAACCATCCGATGATAAGTATGCCGCCATTACAAAGAAGTCTACCGCGGAGAAGATTAATCTACCATCAAAGGAAATAAATCTACCAATTTAGTCAAACATCTACCAAAAAGTCAACTGATCGCTCGTTAAATCTATCATTACAAATAAATCTACCAACAAATTAATAAATCTACCGCCCAAAAACATATCTACCACCTCGTAAAAATATGTCTACCGAAATAAGTCTACCAAAACTCATCAAATCTACCGTCTTTACCGAAAATAAATATATCTGCCATCAAAGAACGGTAGATTTTCGTAAAGTTGGTAGACTTTCGTAACTGGGCGCGCTGGTTTTTCTGTAAATAACTCAAACTTTTGCCTACGTGAAAATAAAATAATAATAATAACAGTTTCGTAATAACGTTTTTTTGTCAACAAAGCTCAAAAAGGTAAAATCGGTAGCCTAGGTTAATCTAGTAGTTTTGAAAGATTTGCATTGTTTTAATAATTAAAAGAATTTTAAAAATTATTTTAGTTATCCTCCAAAAAAATAAAAATCTATTTACCCGTTTTTTTTGTTCTCTGCATTTACTTTTTAACAACCGTTATTAAAAAATTATCTTTAAACCGCCTTCTATATAATCGAAGGAGATACCACATGTGAAAATATTCATCAACCAAAGAGACAAATAAACAAAAACATACTTCACTCACTACCCAAATTATAGAAGAGAAAGAGATGGCGACGTCGGGAACATATGTGACGGAGGTTCCGTTGAAAGGATCGGCGGAACACTATACAAACGGTGGAAGAATGAGAACCACCTCTTCCCCCGGTGCCATCGGCCACCACATTTAAGGTGTCACCGTCCACCAAGGCGATTGGGACTCTCATGGAAGCATCAAGGTTTGGAACTACACATGCGGTAACAATACATTTACTTTTGATATATATAATCCATGTAAAAAAAAACTACTACGATTTTCTTAAAATTAAGCATTTATAGGGTTTAACCATAAACTCATCTCTCAATTTTATATATTCACTATGTTTTGAACTCCGCAAGTTTTTGTTTTTGTTTAAAATAAAATTATAGTACTAAACATAGGAATGTTTTGTTTTGAAGATTTTGTTACATAATTACATTTTAGTGAAAAAAATGTTTCATTTACGGCAAATTTATTTAGATGAATTATCCAAACATATATCGTGCTAACTTAATGAATGAACACATGTAAAATTACAAATATACATATCTATATGAAGATGGGAAACAGGAGGTGTTCAAGGAGAGGAATGAAAGAGAATGACGACGAGAATATGGCGGTAACGCTCAGAGGAGCTTAAGGTCTATGACGTCACCTTTCAGTTTATTCAAAAGTCGCCGCCTGACGATATCTTCTGCAAAATCACTCTTATCTGGGAGAAGCGAACCGATGACTCGCCGGAGCCCATCAATTACATGAAGTTGAACAAGAGAATCGCTGCTGACATGGACAACCACGTCCTCAACGCTTAAATTTGTGTGTGTGTATACACATCATCATCACCGTTATATATATGGGTCCTTTTAATATGTGTGTGTGTATCTTTGTATGGTGCTTTCAATATAATAAAGGCCGAAGCTTTGATGCTGTTAATTATATTTGGTAATTAATTGCGAGGCTTTCATGTAATGTATGCCCATTTATCCTTGTTAATTAATGATTTTAAAGAGTATTAATGCTGTCATTTTTAGTGTTTAATGAATCACAGCTTGCACAAGCTGCAGATTATAGTATATATTTACTAATTATATATTGTTCATCAATTTTTTTTAATTGTTCTATGATTGTAAGTATTGAGTAGTATTGTGTTTAGGGGTTTTTTCGTCTTTTGGAGAAGTCAATTTCCTACGCAAACAACAGCACCCCAGAGCTTGTAAAACATAATGGTGATGTGTTTTTCGAAGATTTTACCACCGTCAAGTCAGTATACAAGAGAAAAAAGACCACAATTTTTGAAAGTCGGATCCGGAAAGAATCGAAAAACGGGAGAAATTGGCTAAGTGATTTTGAGCCCAAAAAATGATGGATCTACAAACTATGTTTAGTGGGCAATTTTTGATGAAAACAAGTATATAAGGGTGTATGGTCGGATAATAATGACCAGAGAAGTGATCGGACAGATTTTCGAGATTTTCCTGGGTGTGATGAATGGTTAGGAGTTCTTCTAGAGAGTTTCTGATAAGAAATTTATAATGTAGTATTGTAAAATGTGTTAAGCCCCCCCCCCCCCCTCCTTTCTCTGTGGAGAGAAGAGTGTATTCATAGAGAATACCTGGCATGGGTAGTATTTTGGGTCGTATGTCCGTGTGTTGGGTCGGGTTTTGGGGTTACTAAGTTGGATATCGTACGAGATACTCGAGCGCTTTTCGTGTCGTTTCCATCCAGTTGTCAAACAACTATATCGATGACGCAATACATGTACGCTTCCCGGCGGGCCTCGCGCTGCTGGTGTGGGTATCAAACCAGCTAGCCCACCAGAGGTGATCCCAATGCTCGGAGATAACCGACACAACCCATTTGAAGCCGATCGATGCCTTGTATAAGCTGTACCGGGAACCCATGATTAATATCAACTGAGTGATCACACTTTCATCGACCAAGTGACCATATTGAACACTTTGGTCGAATCCTTTAGTCGCTTTCAATAAATCCAAAGCTGATGACTTTCGAAGCTTTCCACCCGAGGAGATTCTTACCGGAGCTGAACCGGAGACACCATGCACCAAATCAACTAAGGGAAAGCATTTCCACCGACCAACTAACTATGATGAAGATTTTGGTTGAGCCAAATTTCCTTTAGCTCGACCCCAACTTCAAGATGCCCAAGACGTTCCACCCGATATTCGAGGAGCGGCTAAACCACCACCATTGCCGACCAAACCGACGAATCAAGCTAGCAGATCGAAGATTCATCGACCAACTGAGGAGAACCACTTAGTCGAGCCACATTGCCCCTTGCTCGGCCCAAAACCAGAGTTACTCACAACAGCCTCTACGGCCCTCCCTTTGAAGCATATGGGCTGAAACATGCAACTTTCGGCCCAAGTCCAGCAAGGTTTGATCCGTTCGTGACCCGACCTATCTACTGGAGCCACTTATGGAGTCAACCAGCTGAAGACCCGACCACAACCGACCCGAATCCACCTATAAACTTCAAATATATTTTGCGGGTCATACTGAGTCCAAATAAGGTAAGTCTCCTTTTCCTTTATTTGTGTGAATCGCAACATCCTTCATGGGATCCAGGAGAACATCTAGACCATCCAGAATCTTCCCCACTCGATTCTTAGTGCACCTTGCCTCATCAGATCACGCGAATCATCATGAAGTCATACTTACCATTTTTGGACTCGATTCACATTAAACTCCAACGGCTCTATTCTCTGGAGTTAAGCCACGAGATGAAGGTCACTTGCATCAATCATGATGTACCTAGACACTCTACATTCGCCCCCAAGTTGTCAAGACTCAAGCGCAGCTCTGTTTTCCGTATTTGGCCGAGATTCACCCATTAAGAGTCTAACGGCTAGTTTTTGTATTTATGCAAATCTTCTTTTGATCTTTAGCATTTTAGATCGTTGTAACGAGCATATATAAGCTCACATTTGTTTCTTGTACAAATCACTTTTCAATCAAGAATTAATCAACGTATTTTCGTTTTCTTCCAAAGTCGTGTCTTTGAAGAATTGTTCATTTCTTTTAAATATTAGTGTGTGATTCACTTCTATTCTCTAGAAGCCTCGGATTAAGTTGTTTGTGCGATTCAAATAACTTGTTCGATCACCGATTGAGAGAGTCAATCAACCCATCACCATCCCATCTCTACCATTAATTCCATCTTCTGCGTGCATAGCTTGTTGTCTTTGACAACCTTGTGATCAATAAGTTTGGTGTGCCTCCGAGTCTTATATCACTTGTTGATCAGTCACTTTCGCATGTTCACATGTCTAAATAACAAGTCATGAGTCGGGCGCGAACATTTTGAATGTTAGTCAAATATCTAAGAATTGAGGGAAATTAAAAGGGATTATCCCGCGCATATCAAGTTCTCATTTACCTTTCTCGATATTCTTTCAAAAAGCACCAAGTTGTTTTTACTCACTTTCCCGGATATTGATACCCGATTATTAATATTTACCTTTCCGGCCATGACTGCCCAGTTTATGTTGAATGCATGACGGAGTAAACTTAAACTGTTGAATCACTCATTTCCCTACTACTGCACTCTCCATATGACATGACACGAGTTGGCGGGCTCAGGAAAAAGTAACTATTTTTTAGCTCTAAACCACTTATGTTTACGGAGTATTATACACCTTAAGGTTTTAGGTTTCCTTACCGTTTACGCTTTAGGGTCTCCTTAGAGTTTTGGTTTACAGTTTATTAGCCTCCTTAGGTTTAGAGTACACGTTTAGTATTTCCCCTTTCGATTTAGTATCCATGTAGGGTTTAGATTTTAGTGTCCAGTTTGAATTTAGTATCCTCCTCTTTGAATTTAGGGTTCAATATCTCGGAAGGGTATATGTTTGATATCCTCTTTTGGGTTTAGTATCCTCTCTTTCTATATTGTATCCCTTAGGATTTATTATCCCCGAATGATTAAATATTTCCGCTTAGGGTTTAAGGTTTAGTATTTCTCCTTAGGGTTTAACATCTTTTAGGTTTAGGTTTAGTATCTTTAAGGTTTATATCTTAATGATTTATTATTCTCCTCTTTGAATTTAGGGTTTAGTATTTATCATTTATCATATTCTTAGTATTTAATGTTAATTCAGGGTATATTTAACCATAATTGTTTGGATGTTAACGTTACTTTTGATAATGAATATGAAAATCCATATATGTATATTTACAAACATAATACACTGTATTATCATATTTATTTGTACGTATGTAAAATATAATAAAATGGATATTATAAGATAGAGAAAAAAGCTACAGTGAAAAATAAAATATTATTTTTAATGTAAAAATAAAAGATAAAATCATACAAATGAGATATAAGAGAATCATAATAAAAAATAACTTTAAAACAATAAAGAAATTCGAAAAATCACACTTTGCACTTATTTTCAACCGGTCTTTCTCTCTTCTGACAGTGACACACGTTTCCACTCAGCTATATCGTATGTCAGTGGCAAAATTTGTCGGGTACAATCTACAAAGTGTTCAATTTGCAAATACTTTCAAAAACTGCCAACAAACTTAGAGCACATACATTATGAGGTTCTCACGTGGGTATCTCAACTTTCGTAATACTTTTGGGTGTGTATCAAGTATTTGAGATATCCATTTAATATAGTATTTCATTTGAGATAATTTTGGGTGTGTACCAAGTATTTGAGATATCCATTTAATATAGTATTATATTTTTTTGCCAAAATTAAGATACCCACTAAAAAACTATCCAATAGAGATGCTCTAAAAGAACTACAAATAAGTGACAAAGTGCACAAACATTTCTAAAATAATGCAACTCAATCTCCATTCTTTTTCGGTTTTCAAAAAAAAAAAAAAAAAAGATAACGGCCATTTTTAATCAGGTTTCTATCGGATTTACTTATATTTTTTAGAAAGAAGAAAGTGATTGTTACCTGCTAATTCACTGAAATATGATTTTTTTTTTTTTTTTTTTTTTATGGCTCGGTGATGATTTTCTAGGCATGTAAGATATTTTGGGGGACGGTCCAATATTATGATTTATTTAAGGTTAAATCTTTTTTATATGTTGATGGATGACGTGTCATAAATAATAAGGTACGATGCATTTTTAAAAAAAATATTTACAAACAAATTATGAAAATTATTACAAGACAATTCAACAACGGACAATTCTTTCCGCTCTATAAAAATCCATAACAACACTGCTTGCACCACGTTGGAAATTTCTTGTAACCTTGCCTCCATTAATCCGTATAAATTATGGGAATCGAAACATTTTGGTTAAAGAAGGTTTCCACAGGTTACTATGCATGTAATTTTTTTTTTTTTTGGTTTTTTTTTTAAAGTAACTTTTTATTTTTTATTTTATTCTTTGGTTGTCCAAATGCATGTTGCCAAACTTAATGCTTATCATTATATGATAAGAACTTGGTAAACGTGAATCACGACGCATTTACAAATTAACAGTAAATGTTTTACTTTTTTTAGACACTGTAAGTTTAAATTTATACTTGTTCTCTTTAATAGTATTTTCATTACACCAATTATATTGTGATAATGGAAGATGAGAGATGTTGGTAAAAAAACATTGTTAAAAACAAACAAGAAAAAACTTTTTTCTTTTTACCCGTTACACTCTCTATATAAAGGAAGGAGACCACAAGTGGAAATATTCATCAACCAAAGAAACAAACAAACAAAAATTAACACACTTTACTCACAACTCAAAGAAGAGAGAGAGAGAGATGGCGACGTCGGGAACATATGTGACAGAGGTTCCGTTGAAAGGATCGGCGGAGAAACACTACAAGCGGTGGAGAAATGAGAACCACCTCTTCCCCGACGCCGTTGGCCACCACATCCAAGGTGTCACCGTCCACGACGGCGAATGGGACTCTCATGGAGCAGTCAAGATTTGGAACTACACATGCGGTAATAATACACTCACAATAATTTTTTATAATCGACGTCTTAAAACTAGGGTTTTAGTAATAATATTGCCAGGTTATGATGATAGTCTATATGAAGGCACATATAAATCCAAACATATATAGATATATGGTGCTATACCTTAATGAATGAAATAAATATATATATATATATATATATGTATATGAAGATGGGAAACCGGAGGTGTTCAAGGAGAGGAGAGAGATAGACGATGAGAATAATGCGGTCACGTTCAGAGGTCTTGAAGGCCACGTGATGGAGCAGCTTAAGGTGTATGACGTCATATTTCAGTTCATTCAAAAGTCGCCTGATGATATCGTCTGCAAGATTACTATGATTTGGGAGAAGCAAACCGATGACTCGCCCGAGCCCATCAACTACATGAAGTTCGTCAAGAGCCTCGCTGCTGACATGGACAACCACGTCCTCAAAGCTTAAATCCCCTTCTCCTATATATCTTTTGAACCATCATCACCATCACCATCATATATGTCTCCCTTTGTGTATGTGTGTCTTTGAATGATGTTCTCAATATATATAATTAATAAAGAGTGGGGCTCTTCTATGGTTTCATTAATTCCTATAACTACGTTTGGGTTTTGACGTTTTGTAATATGCTTTGCTGTTGTTAATCATGGTAATTAATTGCGAGGTTTCATGTACATGTCCATTTATATATGTCTCCTTTTAAAATTTTAATTTAAAGAGTAATAATGCGATCTTAATGTAAAAGGCAAACACACACACACATATATATATATATATATAATTCGTGTAACTTCTTTAATTTTTGTGATTTTAACCAAAACATTTTAAAATGAACCGAAGGAGTATAGTAGTATACGGTGTGGAGCCAATTTGGATGGATTGGCACAGTTGAAAACACGTTGTGGTCTCTGGATATATATTCCTAATTTTGGCTTTTATGGTTATCCCTGAACCCATTATGAAAATTCAATTATTTCCTGGCTTCTTGCCAAAACAACATATGCGAAGTTGAGATTTTTTTTTTTATCTGAGAGTAAACTTGTGGACTACTCTTCCCCAAATGATTTTGTGCACATGCGTATATATGGATTCAGATATACGAATTAAGGCAAATAAAGTATCAACTGCTAATGATTGAACCAATACAATTATGATTATGAATATGAATAGGTACTACAATGTCTTTATTAAAATATATAGTTACATATGGTGCTTTTTATATTCGTTCAATATACAAATGTTTTTACAATGGCCTATGACAAGGCAACCAGCCAACCACTACCGAATTGCAATCGTATTGAATGTTATAATTAAGATATCTGACCCATGAAGCCAATAATTCTACGACTAGATATGCGTCACATCCCATAAATATGTTCCGGACTATGTCGTCCAATTATTGTCGGTGTTCTTAAATGGGCCGAAAATACAAGAATAGCCCATAAAGTGAAAGTAAATGAAATTTAAAAATTGTGACCCATCTGAAATATCTCAACCGTACGTCATAAAAGAACGAGGAGAATGCAAATTGCAAAACAAAAACAAAAACTAAAGATTCCAAAACAGAAACTGAAATACTCAAAAAGATATTCAAATGAATCACATACAAAAGTCTCAAATTCTCCAAATATTCTTCTTGATCATGCCATTGAAATGGTCATCAAACAAAAACACGCTTTATGACTTATACATATTGAAACAACAACAGATCATTCATCGAGTATACGACAACAACAAAAAAAAAAAAAAATAGAGAACATTTCTTAGGTAGAGGAAGAGCCTCCTTTGGAAGAGGAAGTCACACCTCTGCAAGCAGCACCTTCATGCCATTCAAGCATGATCTCAATCTCGCCGCACTCGACATTGTTAAGCCTAAGGATCATGTCTTGTGTGATCTTACCATTGTTCCACACAATGCTACTTTCATCTGATAAACAATTGTGCCTCGATGGCTGGACCCTTTTGATTGCACATCCATTAGGGAGCCTCAAAAGCTCCATCCCCATTTTCAGAGCCTCTAAGTATGGTTGAATGTCTACGTTTGCATCTCCCATCTTGTCATCTCCAGTGAACTTGTCCCAGTCAAACACTGTCTGAACAAATTCAATGCCAAACAACAACAAATGTTTTTTTTAACTCATGAACAGAAGAAGAATTGTCTTATTGTCTGAATCAATAAGTAAAAATCTCAAGAGAATGTTTTCAGTTTACCAAGCGGATTGGGACATTTGGATCTTTGATTGCAACAGTCATTTCTTCATTCCATATTGGATTGCAGTTTTTTTTCACCACACGTGTCTTCAATGTCTGAAGGTTTCATATTTGTTTTGTGAATTAAAACAACAACAAAAACAAAACAACAGCCAATTTGAAGAAAACCCAAATTAAAGGACGATTCATATGGGTTTATTTATAAGGTAGTAACAGAGAATCCAAAGTGATTTATCTTCAATTTTCATAATTAATTCTTTATCCGAGACTGAAATTTGAGGATATAAGGCGATTTTTTCTGAATCAATTTCAGAAATTTGAAATGAGAGTTGTGACAAATGAATCGATGTTTCAAAATAAGATCGAAGGAAGAAATTGGAAGAACCTGATCGGCGACGGTGATAACAATATAAGGATCGCTGCTTCTAGCGTCGCGAATCGCGAGATTAATACCTCTTTTGACGTGTATGGTTAGCAATCCGAGAGGCCTTTGATCCATGGATTGGAGAAGAATGAAAGGAGAAATCGAGGAAGAATTAGAAAAAGGGAAGAGATTGGAATATATTTGAAGATGAAGAAGAAGAAGAAGATGCTTCGATTCTCCTCCCCAACTATTCAACACGTTCTCTCACCAATTTATTTAATTCAAAGCTTTTTTTTTCCAACGATATCCATTTGTCAAAATTTGAACCGGATTTCTTGATACAAAAATTCGAAATATTATAACTGTACATTTATTTTCTATACTTGTTAATAACAAGTTGTCATTTGATTTACCTAAACAAACAACGAAAATTCTTGTCTTTTCGCAAATTAGCCTTGTTTATATGAATATTTATTGCCACAGGAAAAATATTTCTTCTTTTCTTTTTGTGCAAAGAAATGTCTTGCTGACTTGTTGATAAAAAAAAATATACTTGATTTATTCACACTAATCTAAAATAAAATTAGGACTGAAGAGGCTAATCTAATGGGTCTACTTTTCAACGTTGACGAAATATCACAAAACCATAATAATGGGCCCAAATTTCGACATCATTAACGGGCCCAATTTTCCGTTAAAGAAAATAACAATAATACAGAGATTTTGATTCCTTGGAATTGGCTGAGAGTGGGGGAGACGGTTTCGGTGCGTTTGTTATGCTTGCGGATGAAGAATCTCATCTCCTCTTCTCCGCAAACCCTAGAATCTCAATATTTAACCCATTTCCTCAATCTCACTAATCTCCACCTCAAAAAAACTCTCTTTTTCGCATCAATTTTTGATTTCCGAGCCGAAACATTCTTCAATCGGATTTTGAATCGGGGAAACTATCTGATTTTTGTTTCACCCAATTTGGTTTTCCCTAAATCATTGATTCTTCGAATTTCTTCTCTAGATTTCTTACTGCTGCAGCGTCTTGAATGGTAGAAACAACTCCGATTACCAGAGAATTTATGCTCTCCCGTTGCACCACCGCAAGGGCGAGCTTTCTCCTCCGCGTCTCTGCTTTCACATTTGGCTCTTGCAAGGAAGGCTGGTACTTCCGCTGCATCGGCGTCGACCCTTGAAAAGACTCCATCAGAGTTTCTGATTCTGGTTTTTGCATTAGTGAATTTTTTTTTTTGTAAAAGATGTTACTGTATAACAACAAGCAGAAGAAAACCCAGAAATTGAAGATAAACAGGTTCCTCGTTAGTATCAGTTTCCTAGGAAGTGCTGGGCCGATTCGTTTTGTTGTCAGAGAAGATGAAACTGTAGCCAATGTGATTGATTATGCTCTCAGATGCTATGCCCGTGAAGGCAGGCTTCCACTTCTCGGATCAGATTCCAGCTTTTTCCTGCTTTACTGTCCTTACTCTGCAGCTGAAGGTGAGATAAGAATAATCTCACCAAAAACACATTTGAGTTTTTACTATGCTTTTTGCTCTGATTCTAAATATGTACATTTTTTTATCATTTTAGCATTCAATCCATGGGGGAAAATCGGGTCAACCGGATCGAGGAGCTTCGTTATGTCTAAGAAGTCAGAAGCTCAAAACCTTGGAGGCTCTGTGGAAACGACAACAACCCGGAAAATCTCTCGGAGATGGAAGGCCTGGCTCAACAAGTCTCTAGGCCTTATGGTTCCTTCTCATTAGATCATGCTTTTGAAGCTTTTTGGGATTTCTGCACTTGTGTTTTTGGTTTTTCTTGTCAGAGGAATAAGCATCACAAGACTTGTGTTTCGGTTTCTTTTTTGTATTTTGCCACAAAATAAATGGATTGAGATTTGATAGAATATATGTTCTTAACTTGTTCTTGCCCACAGTTTCAGGTTTGGGACCAACAATACAAAGCCTGGAGAGCCCAGCAAGAAAACAGAAAAAGCTTATATCCAAAGTTTCTTAAGTGCTTAGCCTAGTACTTGTAGTGAATAGATGAGATAAAGAAAGTAAGCAACTAGGCTAATGTGAGAATCTATACAATGTTTTCTAGAAATAAAAAACTATGCTAATGTGACAATCTGATCTCTCAGGTATGCCTTGATTCCCAGGGATGTCCATGCGTTTATTGTGGTGGTTGTTGCTTGTGATCCTGCAGGTTCGCTGCTGGCTCATTGCCACCTCTCACTTGATCCTACCCAACTCGCTGTCTCTCTAGATTTGGTGGTCCAAATCCATGTCCAGCAGTCATTAGTGTGAGCATCTGGTCAAATGAGCATCTGGTCTGTATTACTCTTAATCTGAGCCAAAGTAGACAAAAGCTCCTTCCAAATATAGCTTGCTAAAAGAAGCCAAAACAAAGACAAAAAAAAAAAAAAAAAAAATACAAGGTTTGATGAGATTCAAGAAGGCAAAAAGAGAGAAAAAGAGGGAAAAGAGATCTAGTAGATTAATTACTAGGAGAAAGTGGTCGTCTCGCTTGACTTGGAATCTGGTGCAAAGGGATTAGGGCATCACCAGCATTAGGAGGCACTTGTGATGATGGTTGAGCACCATCTCTCTGGATATATGCAGCAGTCAAGAAATGAAACGGGAATGGAGACAGAGCGCGAAATTAGTTTGCTCTGTTTTAATTGATTATTTATCAGACTTTTTAATATAATTATATGATTACCCACTCTACGCGTGGGTTATATTTATATACGTTTTTAGTATTACTTTTATTCAATATTCATTCGTGATTTAGTTTTTTGCAATTACTTATCCAATCCAATTTTACATTCATGCAAAATCGTATTTTAATTGGAAAATTAGTAGAATCATATTTTGATTATTAAAATTGAAATTAATTATTAAAAGAGAATACAAAAAACGTAAACATGCATGATCCCGTTTATTTGCAACCAAAACTTTTTTAAGAAATGAATTTTAGCATAATAGTTCATTTAAACTCATTAAACTCAAATCTGATAAATAGATCTAAATAGACATTTATTAACACAAACCTCCATTAAAAATCCGCAAATTTAAAGCCCACAAAACCAAAATCCACACACGTATGCAGGTTTTTTTATAATTTTTTGGAAAATAATTTACCCATATGTGAATTTAATACATATAAAACCTTTCCTACACAATGTATTACTTCATAAATACAACAACCAATTCTATTTTTCTATCACAAATACTTTATATAAAACTACATTTAAATCAAATTTATGTAAGTATCAATTAACACTATAAGTTGATTTTGAGGGATCGTATCACTTTATAGACATTGATATTTTATTTTGGTAAAAAAATGTCACATAGTTCAAACATTGTTTTCCAATTTTCTTCTATTTGTTGCTCTTCATTCAAATTTCCACTTTTTCATCTTTTTTATTTATTTAATCCATAAAATCATCAAAAAAAAATATCACAACACATCACATAAACAATGATTTATTTTTTCTCTTCTCTTCTTTTTTATATTCGTCTATTTTGTCTCCACCGCTGAACTATGTCTCTCTTCTTTCTCCCAAACCATTTCTCCGCCAGATCGTCGGTTCATTCATTGCCAAAGCTCCATAAAAACCCGATGAATTTTCTCTCTCTTTCGCTAGAGCTGTCGTAGATAAATCTCATTTCGTTTTTCACGCTGGAAGCAGCTATCTCTGATTTCCTTATTTAGAGGTATCTCTATTCTAAATGCAATATCTCCAATATACGTGGATCCGATAATTTGATACGGCAAGCTGTTGGAGAGTGTTTACCTCCTCGTATATATATATATATGATTCTGTTTACTGTTATTTGGGGCTTTTTAAATCTCGGCCCATTTGCTATTGGGCTGACATATTGGTAAAAATTAAACTTTACCGTCAATAGCAAGAAGTGACGTTATTTTCGGCCTATGGTGGAAGGAGAAGTTGGCTAATGACTACAATCACACATTTCAATTCCCCCATTTTGCCTTTTGTTTTATTAGGACTTAACCTGCGGATAATTTTTTTTTTTTTAATTGTTTTAAATTTTAAAAAAAATTATAGATAAAGTTATCAAATGGAATAATTTTTCTATTTAACCCGTTTTAGTGGACTAAAATATTATTTGGGCTAACCCACAAAACCTATAATCTTGAAAACATAACTCTAATATGCATCGTTTAATGACTCTAGTTTTGTGGTTAATTCACGAACTCTTAAAAAAAAATCAATTTTCTTGTGTCTAACTTTTTATTAAATTAGTAAAATATTTTTCAATTTTTATTTTGATATATATTCAAATAAAATATAATAAATTATAGTGAAAAATATAGCAAGATTTCGAATATATTTTTTTCTTTGAATATATATGGATTGATTATTATTTAAAAATATATAATATTAAAATAATTAAGAAACTA
>PKMM01011668.1:244301-300050 GCA_002933915.1 Eutrema heterophyllum | reverse complement strand
AATTTTACAAAGCAAAATAAGAGATAAGGAGAAAAACAAATATTATCGATAATTAAAAAAAATAGTACCCATAAAATTTGAGATGACAGAAGTGATGCGTTATGAAGGAGATGTAATGCTCTGTTTTTTTTTATGTTTGTTGAGCCTTTGTGCTCTAGTCTTTAGATTTGTGTTTTCGCTCGTTTATTGGGCTCATATGTATGTTTCGGCCTTAGGACATGTCCTTTTTTTGCTCTTTTGAGCTTTTAATAGTAATCTATTCAGTGCAAAAAAAATTGAGAAACGGAAAGTGCTATAACCTGAGAAAACATATTTGTTTTCCAAATCCTATAGCTTTATAAGTATGTTTCTGAATCTATTAAAGTTCGATTACATAATTCTTTGATTCCCAATATTATTTTGCTTATTAAAAAGAAAATCTATCAATTAGGGGTTCATATTCGATGAAATAGTCTCGTGAACATTTCTAAACATCGACTTAATAATATTATATTCAAAACAAAGTTCATTTAACCCTTTATATTTTTATCCATAATGAAAGTGGAACACAGAGAAGTTCGGATGTGCAAAGGCAAAGCTCTTCTTCATATGTAAAAAACCAACAAAGCAAAACTCATGTAAACTTGGAGATGCAACTAAAAGCTTCTCGAGGGCGAGGCTTCCGGGTATGAGTAATTGCCAAAACAACTCATGTGGTAAAAAAAAAAAAAAATCCTCCATATTTGGCATTTACGCTTTGAATGTTACTAATTGCTTTGAAGGTTCCATTTGTAAGTGAAAATCTTTCAACTTCTTATGTATTTTATATTCGCACTACACAAATGCTTTCTTACTGTAACTCATTGTGGTGTCCTGAGTGTGATTTCGCGTCTTGATTCAGTCAGAATACGCAGCAAATAGTCATGATTTTGCTACAAAATCTTACCTTCTGCTGTTCTGTTAATCTACTTTGAATTCGATTCATCAACCACATTTGTCATTTTTGCTGTCCCTAATATGAAACTTATACTTGGCATAGGCTTATATCGTATGTAAAGGTTATTGTCGGAATCTCCAGATACCCATCAACGAAATGTGAAAAGAAAACATAGAATTCACCAAAAATTACTTGCATAACAGAATGTTCTTAATGTTCTTTTCTTCATGCTGAATGCCGCAATATTTTATTCTCAGCTTTTGCATTTTGCCTGTTTATGAATAAAACTATAAATTCTTGCTGTTTGCTATTGCTTCTGACCAAAGTATTGGAAGAGATGGATCTTTTATCCACATTGTTTTCACCATCCTTGCTTAATTGATTGAGCCTGTGCATAGTTATTAGGAACACTTGAAAGCAACACCCACAATGTTCTTGGGAACTCGGTACATGCTTAAGCTCATACGCGTGTAAAAAAACATGAAGTCTCTAGCTAGAGTTATGACTTGATTCTCTAAGTGGCCACTGGCCAAGCATCATAGACTTTGTATCAAAGGCTATACTATGATGAGTCTTATTCCAATGAATTTCAAGTTATAGAAGTTGAACAGCACACTAGGGCTAAGAAGATAGAAGATGTTCTCTGGCTTCTTCTCTGTACGTGAGATGAATTGCTGCTGTTCTTTTACTCTAGAAGTTGTTCTGTAACGTCTCATCTATCTGCCTGATCCTGCAGGTTCGCTCTCACTTGCCTTCTCAACTCGCTGTCTCTTGGAGGGTGGTGGTACAAGTACATGTCCAGCCGTCATTAAGGTAAGCATTTGATCGGTATTACTTTTAATCAGACGCAATTGATCGGTATTACTTTTAATCAGACGCAAAGTAGTCAAGAGCTCGTTCCAAATATCTGCTAAAAGAAGCAAAAACACAAAGACAAAAGCACAACGTTTGAGGTTCAGGAAAGCAAAAAGAGAAACAGAGGGAAAAGAGAGTAGTTAATTACTGGGAGGCACTGATGATGTAGCAGCAGAATCTGTCTGGACATTTGGAGTAGTCCCCATAACTAACAGAAGCAAAGACAATGTCAACAAACAGATTGTTCAAGTTCTATTAGACACACAGTGAGAAACTCAAGGAGCAAGGAGAAGTTTATTTACAGCCAGGAACAGTAGAAGGAAGTAGACGTTGTTGATCTTGCTTTTTCCCCCTTTTATCAGTGAACCTCCCTCCTGATGTCGAAGCTGTTAGCGTATTCCTTTGTTATATTAGAGTATAGATTTGTGATTATCTAAGATAGATTCTCTCTTATCTTCTCTTTCTATATGTTATTCCTTTATTTTACTTTAGATACCATTGTTTGATATATCCCGAGATACTCTCTAACAGTATTCTCTTTATATATCGACGTAAATTACTATCAGAACCTACACAACAATCACAGGAAAAAGAACTCTCTTTGAGCAGGAGCCGTTACTACTTCACCAGTTGCAAGAAGAAAAATAGGTGTTTTCTATTTGCTTACTTGTTGCATCGTGCTCCCGCCGCCTGCTCTCGCAAGTTGCATAGTATGATTTGAAGAACGCTGGGTTCGCTAGTTCAAGACGAGCAAAAACTACAAAAAAACATTCGATTTACCTTCGTTGGTGTCACTAGGTTTGATTTGATATTGAACAGATAGATGTTCCACAATTTCTTCCTTGCTCTTGAAACCTTTAAAGCATTCCACGATTCTGGCCTTAATCTAAAACAGAGCAGAGAAAGAAAAGAGAGAGAGAGATTACTACGGGAAAGGATTCCTCAGAGATTCCTCGATGGAATCTTACGTTTTGTGTGACTTTCTCCGAGCTCTTACAACCGCCAGGAACACCTTCCTTCGTCTGTTGAATTTCTGCTGTGCTTTGAGCAGGAATCGTTACTACTTCACCAGTCCCAAGACCCAACAAAAAAATAGATTTTTTTTATCAAAAAGTGAAACTTGTGTGAGAAGAAAAATAAGTGTTTTCTGGGTTTCTTTTTGCTTACTTGGTGCATCGCGCTCACGGATATTCTGATTTTTCTCGCAATCAGCATAGTATGCTCTGAATCGATCTGGTTCCGCTTTTTCAAGATCATCCCAAACTACAGAACACAGATTCGAATGAGTGAAGGTTTTGTCGCACATTAATGATTCGTTGAAAAGTAATTTACCCATCTTGGTGAATCCTGTTTTGATTTGATATTGACTCCAAAGATGATTCGCAGTTTCATCCTTTGTCTTGTAATCTTTCATGCACTCAGCTATTTTAGCATAAATCTAAAACAGAGCATAGAAAGAAGAATCTAAAACAGAGCAAAGAAAGAAGAGAGAAAGAGATAGAGATTATAATGGGAAATGATTCATGATTACTCAGAGATTGATTGATGGAATCTTACGATTTCTAAAAATTCCTCGTTGGTTTCCATTCTGAAACTCTCTGCGATCTTTTTCTGGGCGTGAAGAACTGAAAAAGACTTGACTTCTTGTTCTTGGAGAACGAAAGAGAGAACGAATAAGTGAAAGCGCGAAATTAGTTTGATCTATCGACTTTTTTTTTATATAAATCTGTTTTGACTTTTATTTTGGGCTTTTTAATTATCGGCCCATTTGTTCTTATTGGGCTGACAGATTATTTAAACATTAAACTTTACCGTTTATAGCAAGAAAGTGACATTATATTCGGCCATGGTGGAAGAGAAATTGACTAAAAATGACTACAAAATCTAGGCCTGGGCACGGATACCCGTTACCCGCCCCGTACCCGCTACCCGCCCCGTACCCGACCCGTAAATGCGGGTACCCGTAAATGCGGGTACAAGTATCAAGTAGTGTTTTACGATTACCAGCAAGTACGGGTCAAGTATCAAGTCTATCTTTTTTTTTTACTACTTGACCCGTTATTACCCGCTACTTGATACTTGTTAGTACTTGATTCAATAAACCTATGTATTGTTAACTTAACCTTATTATCTTGAATCCTTGATAGCACTTTCAAAGAGAGTACGAAATAAACGTAATTGGGCCGTTAATGGGCTTTACTTTACACAAAACCAGAACGTGACTTCGTCTTCTTCACAATCGCACCACCATCTCCACTCTCCAGAACATTCTCCACATTACACAAAACCAACCTTGATCTCTCTCTCTCTCTCACCGATCATCCTTCTCTTCTTATTTCTTAAATCGTTATCTCCGTCTCTCTCTCGAATCTCACGTCTCGCGGTCTCGCCTCTCCTCCTCTTAGGTAAGAACGAAACTCAAATTTAGATTTCAATTTTTTTTGGGGTTTTGTTATATTATTAGGTTTAGCGGTTATGTAGGATCGAATTAGGAAGCATTTGGTGTTTGATTCCTTTTTAGATTGTTTGATTTTGTTAAATATGAAACCCTAATACGAAACCCTAATTTTTTGTTTGGGGGTTTTATATATTATTAGATTTAGCGGTTATATAGGATCGATTTAGGACGGATTTCGTGTTCAATTAGTTTGTTTTCTGTTCTTGTAAATTTGTAATGCCATATTGACATCTATTTTCTAATGTTGTGCAATGTGCAGATGGATAACCAACCACATAACACCGAGACAACAGAACAACCAGATCGTGGTGGTCAATCTGAAATCCCATTCGAGGATCCAACAATCGAATCGGTTGAATCTAAGGTAACTTCTCGAGAACGATCACCTGCCTGGGGACATTTTAAGAGAACTGCAGATAATGGCAAAGCAAAATGTAATCATTGTGGCGCGGTAGTTTCGATTAAAACTCGAACCGGTGTGACCACTAGCACAATGTTGAAACATTTGCCTAGATGTAAAAAACTTCATCCTGAAATTGAAGAAGATGTTGTTGCTGGTAAAAGGTTTAAGCAAGCTACATTAATGAATCAACCTAAGAATCCTGAATCTGCTGCATCATATCTGAAATATGATAAAGATGATTGCCGAAAAGCTCTAGTAAGGATGATAGTTAAAGATGAGTTGCCATTTAGGATTGTAGAAAAGGAAGGGTTTAGAGAATTCATCTACACGCTTCAGCCTCGATTTGAAATCCCATCTCGTAGGACAGTCACTAGAGACTGTTTCAGTTTGTTTGTTGAAGAAAAGAAAAAACTGAAAATGTTCTTTGAGAAACACAAAGGGAGTGTTTCTCTTACAACAGATACTTGGACATCTGTTCAGAACATTAATTATATGTGCCTAACAGCCCATTTAGTCGATGAAAACTGGAATCTACACAAAAAAATTATCAATTTTTGTCAGATTCATAGTCATAAAGGTGAAGTCATTGGGAAAATGATTGAGAGGTGTTTGGTGTCTTGGGGAATTAGCAGGATTTTTACAGTGACAGTAGACAATGCTAGTTCTAATGATGTAGGACTACGCTTCTTAAAAAGAAGACTTCACACATGGGGAACTAGTGTACTCAATGGAGAATTTCTCCATATGAGATGTGGTGCGCATATCTTAAATTTGATTGTAAAAGATGGGTTGCAAGAAAACAAAGCCTCTATTAGGCGCATTCGCAGTGCTGTTAGGTATGTTAGGTCATCTCCGGCTAGGTTAGACAAGCTAAAAGAGTGTCTCAGTCATCTAAAGCTTGGGACTACAGTCGGGTTATGTCTAGATGTTGAGACTAGATGGAATTCTACATACTTAATGTTAGAATCTGCTTTGCAACAGAAAAAAGCTTTTGATATGCTTGAGTTAGAGGATGAAAACTACATGGTAGAGCTTGGTAGAATAGATGGCTTACCAACTGCGGCTGATTGGGAGTATGTGAAAACGTATTTGCCCATTTTGAAGTTTTTCTATGATGCCACTTTAAAAGTTTCATCCACTAAACATGTCACTGGGAATTCGTATTTGAAAGAGGTATTTGGAGTCGGTCTCATGATTAGGAAGATGAGTTTAAATAGGACAGATCCAAATCAAAGGGAGATGGCTGTGAAGATGAAAGCTAAGTTTGATAAGTATTGGGGAGATGTGGATAGTATGAATTTAGTTATCTTTGTTGCTTGCGTTATGGATCCTCGGTATAAGCTGAAGTATGTTAGCTGGTTAATCAGAGAGAGTTATGGTTCTGGATCTGATACCGTTTCTGAGACGTTGATTGAGAAAGTAACTGAGGCTGTAAAGAAGATGTTTGACCACTACAATGAAAAATTTGGTTGTTCAAAGTCAAACGAACCGTTTGCTGCTGGAGCAGTCAGTGCTTCTCAACTAAATACAGATGATGTTGAAATTTATGATTTGGATTCGCTGATTGAACAACACGAAACAAGCGAAGAAAATTCCGAGTATCAATCAGAGTTGGAGAGTTACTTGTCTGATAGTTGTGTTTCTAGAATAGATCCTAGCTTTGAGGTTTTAGTTTGGTGGAAGAAGATGGAATCTAAGTATAGGATTCTCTCTCTAATGGCTAGAGATTTGCTAGCAATACCCGTGTCTTCTGTTGCTTCTGAATCTGCTTTCTCAACAAGTGGTCGGGTAATTGATCCATATCGTAGCTCGCTCACACCGAGAACGGTTGAAGCTTTAATATGTACCCAAGATTGGATTAGAAGCGACTATGAACAAGTTTCTTTGGAGGAGCAGTTCCGCCAACTTGAGATATTAGAAGACGGTATGTTTCATTTTCTAACTTCTGATTATATATTTTTTATAAGTTACACATTGTCACACTAAGTCACTAACCATTTGAACTTCTAAATTCTGATCGTTATTTGTTTTGCTAGAGCTCGAAAATTCAAAGGAGTATGGTTCGTTGGCCAAAGGAATCAGCTTAAGTTTGGAGGAAGAAGAGTGAAAGGTAAACATTCGATAACTCCAACTTGCGTTATTTGAAGTATTTGAAACTTGAAAGTAAACATTTGCTTAATTGATTTATTGTTTGTAGGTATTGTAGCAGAGATGATACTGGACCTACTGGTTAGCTAAGTTGTATTGTGTGACTTTTGTTAAAAGGCTTGTAATGCACTAAAGACTAAACTACTACTTTCAGTCTAAACTTTCAGTCTAAACTTTCAGTCTAAAATTTCAGTATGTAATGTAATCAGTGTAATGTAATCAGTGTAATGCATGGTTTATTGGTTTTCAAGTCGGGTACTTGTTCTAATTGCGGGTACTTGAAACGGGTACTTGTAATTTTCAAGTACTTGGCCAAACAGGTACCCGAAAACCCGGGTATCAAGTACGGGTCAAGTTACCCGCGGGTACCATCAAATTGACGGGTACTTGCAACTACGGGTACCCGAAAATTCGGGTATCAAGTACGGGTCAGAAATCCGTACCCGCTCCAGAAACGGGTCAAGTAACAAGTAGTCCAAAAATTGCGGGTACCCGACCCGTGCCCACCCCTGACAAAATCTACAGACAAAAAAACTCACTTATTGTCTCAATAATATTTTTTTGACTTTTGTCATTTTTTTTACTAAATTACCTTTAATTAAATGTAATAAATTTTAAAAAATCTTAAAAAATTTCGAAAAATACAAAAAGTAAAGAAATATCTATTGAAAAATGGTTTTTTTTTTTAAATCAAGATTGAAAAAATATTTTTTTATTCATTCTACGAAATCCAGAATTCGTATTTTAGTTCTACGATTTTGGTAGATTATGTGTTCTGCTATTTGATCTATAATCTTCCAAACTTAAAATATATATTCTACCATTTGTTATATGTTCTACTAAGTGTTACAATACATTTTCTTTAATTTGTTTATATTCTACCAAGTTTTGAATACATATTCTAACTATTTCTCTATAATCTATATTGTGCAGAATAGAAATTCCATAATTTTTTTTTTTGTTCTACGGACTGTAGAATTTGTCTTCCGCCTAAATAGTTAAGAAAATCTAGGATCTAGGTTAATTACTAAAACTGAAAAACCAAAAAAAAAAAATTATTTTTTTAGAGTTTATTTCACTGTTTGCATCTTTCTTCTCCGTTTCTCAGCCTCTTCCACGTCAATTCATTCCTTGTTTGCTCTGCATCAGCTATACTCTCTTTCTTCTTATGTATCTTATCAACATATTTCTGGTGCTTTTGAGGAGCCTGCATATAAATCACAACCACCAATATTTGCTTGAGCAGAAACAAGATTATCATTTAAAATCTTAATCTAGCTGATGCCTAATGGTTCTCTGTTACGGAGAGCTTATGGTCATGTACTAGTCGTATAAAGCATGAATCAAAGTGAATTTCACTCAGTGAAGTATATGACAGTATGCTATCCTCAATTATGTAAGTATGCTTACTTGAGTGGATGAAATCATATGAACTTCGTTGCCTCCATCAATTGTCCAAACCAAACTACCATGAGGTTCCAAGTAAAAGTGTTCTTGACCACCGATTTGAACCTCCTCTAATATCCTGTCACACTGACCAGATTGAAAACATAACTCTACATCCCCTTTTTCTAGCCTTTTCTATGTGTTTGGATGGAAACTTTTAGCATTAATAGCCTCCTTGATTGATAATATTGCTGGTAGTTCCTCATATTAAACATCAACTTTTTCTGCTGCGGTTTTTGCATTTTCATGAGTATCTGTGACAACCACACCAATGAACTGAAATACCATATTCGATTAAGGAGTAGAGCCATCTGTTACTTTAAGCATTTTCGTTATCAGTTAAGAGTCCTACTTTCATATTAGTTCCGTCCTACTTTCATATTAGGAGTAGAGCCATCTGTTACCCTTTGTAACCTTCATATTTCTGCAAATCAATCAATCTATATAATCAAATTATATAATCAATTTTTTACAAAAACACATCTTCTACTGACTTTATTATATAGACAAAATCATCTTCGGTCATTTTCACATCACAAGACTTGTGTTCCGGTTTCTTTTTTGTTGTTGTATTTTGCCACAAAATAATGGAATGAGATTTGATAGAATATATGTTCTTAACTTGTTCTTGCCCACAGTTTCAGATTTGGGACCAACAATACAAACCCTGGAGAGCCCAGCAAGAAAACAGAAAAAGCTTATATCCAAAGTTTCTTAACTGCTTAGCCTAGTACTTGTAGTGAATAGATGAGATAAAGAAAGTAAGCAATTATGCTAATGTGAGAATCTATGCAATGTTTTCTAGAAAAAAAAAACTATGCTAATGTGAGAATCTGATCTCTCTGTCAATGTATCTTCGATGCCTTGAATCCGGGATGTCCATGCGTTTATTGTGGCGGTTGTTGCTTCTGATCCTGCAGGTTCGATGCTGGTTCATTGCCAGCTCTCACTTGCTCGTGCCCAACTCGCTGTCTCTTGAGGGGTGGTGGTCCAAATCCATGTCCAGCAGTCATTAGTGTGAGCATCTGGTCTGTATTACTCTTAATCTGAGCCAAAGTAGACAAAAGCTCCTTCCAAATATCGGTTGCAAACACAAAGACAAAAACAAAAACAAAAAACACAAGGTTTGAGATTCAGGAAGGCAAAAAGAGAGAAACAAAGGGAAAAGAAATCTAGTAGATTAATTACTGGGAGAAAGTGGCCGTCCCGCTTGACTTGGAATCTGCTGCAAAGGGATTAGGGCATCTCGAGGCACTTGTGATGATGGTGCAGCACCATCTCTCTGGATATTTGCAGCAGTCCCCATAACTAACAGAACCAAAAGACAATGTCAACAAACAGATTCTTCAAGTTTTACGTACACACAGTGAGAAATTCAAGGAACAAGGAGAAGTTTATTTACAGCGACGAACAGGAGGAGGAACTCGACGTTGTTGCTCTTGCTCTCTCGCCCTGTCATCAATGAAAATCCTCGGCGGTATTATAGCCATTCCTGGTGTCCTATAAGGCATATTCCTTTGTTATATTAGTTATTATCTAAGATATATTCTCTCTTATCCCGAGATACTCTCTAACAGTATTCTCTTTATTATAGACGTAAATAGAAGGATCCCCTAAAAAGGTGAATTAAATCCACACAACAATCACAAGAGAATCAAACAAAAAAAACTCAAAACCAGTTCTGACCCCAAAAAAATGGATGTTCTTTAAAAAAAGAATGAAACTTGTGTGAGAAGAAAAATAGGTGTTTTCTATTTGCTTACTTGTTGGCTGTTGCATGCAGTCCCGGCTCTGACCCATGGAGGGGCAACCGCCCTAGGTCCAAAGCCAAGATTTTTTTTTTTAGATATGTTTTAAAATTTTATTAAAAAATGTCATGATCTATTATTTTATTTTATTTTAAAGCAAGCCATTGATCTATTAGTATCTAGTAGATACTATCTACATATATAAATAAATAAGGTTCATATCTATACCTATGTGATTAATAAAAAGGGCTCATAATCTAAACTTGTTTTGCATTCTAAAATATCACATATTTACGGTTTATTAGATTTTTGTGCTTAAAAGACAACATATCATAAAATAAAAAAAGGCCCAACATTAGAATGGTGATCCGACCTTCACACGGTTAAATGTAGGTCTGGGCAAAATACATGGAACCGAAAAACCAAACCGGAACCGAACCGAATTAGAAGGTACCGAACCGAACCGAATAGTTATAAATGCCCGGATGGTTTCTCTTATAAAATATTTTGGGTACCCGAACCAAACCGAAACCGAACCGAAATCCGAACGGGTGTCCGAAATATACGAAATACAATTATATATCTAAAAATATTACGTATTTTTAGTTTTGAAATAACCAAATACTAAAAACTACAAATATAAAACGAGTATATTAGTTATGTTTAGACCGAAAATAACCAAAATACTCGAAATATTCTAAGATCTTTAGTTATATTTGTCAAAATTAAATAATTTTTGAAAAATTTAACCAAATTTTATTTAAATTAAACAAATTTTTTTAGTTTTTTCGAGAATTTGGATAAATTTCGGGTACCCGAACCCGGAAGGAACCGAACTGAACCCGATCCGAAAAAGAAAACACACGAATGGATCATAAACTTCTAAAATTTGGGTATCCGGAACCGGAAAGAACCGACCCGAACCCGAACATGGAAAAGGGTCAAAACCAACATGTACTAAAATCGGTGTGCCAAAAAAAATCCGAACTAAAATAGGGTGACATTTCCTACCTAAACTACAACAAAATTCAAATTACCTACCCCAACTATCGAATCAGAGCTAAATCCTACCTTGACTATTAATACGTTACCCCAACTGTCGAAAATATAAACGAACTAAGCAAAAAAAAAAAAAACGTCGTCGTTTTAACTTGGCGGCATAACTCGAGTTCTCCGACAATTACGCCGGCGACAATTCCCTTGACAGCATGAAAAGGGAAATCATACCATCTGCTTCTAAATTGCAGGTGCAACGATGCATCACTAGCCACTGTCATCAATCAAAGGAAGTGATATCAGCCCAAAATCCATCACACAAAAAGTTGAAACTCGAGGCTAAACTAAAATGGCAGACATTATGAACCAGTTTTGTTATAAAAAATCAAAGACACTAGTCAATGACCTTCTCTCCAAAAGTCTCTAGGATTCAGCTTGAGCAGCCTCGTGAGCTCGATATTGAGGAGATCCACCTTTTTTTTTTTATACTTGGACATTAAAACGTCGTTTTTGTTTCCGTGATGGTTGGTTAACGGATTAATAGTCACGGTAGGATTTAGCTCTGATTCGATAGTTAGGGTAGGTAATTTGAATTTTGTTGTAGTTTAGGTAGGAAACTACACCATATTTTAGTTTGGTTTTTTTTGGTACAGCAATTTTAGTACATGTTGGTTTGACACTTTTTCAACCTGAACGGGTATCCGGATGCCTTGCGACCATGCCTAGTTAAATGGTTCTTAAGATTTATATTTTTTTATGTTTTACTTTTAGGTTTAGGTCTGGCCCCTTTTTTTATAAAAATCAGTTACTGTTTAATTCTGTCATAGTTTCCCTACCATAGACTATCTCTGTTTAATTATGTAACATTTTAAAATTAAAGAGCGAAGTTTTAAAAACACATAAATTCTAATTATATTTTGTCTAAATCGGCTTTGACGCTATATTACTTTTTTTGTAAGATTCAAAATTATGTTAAATCTAACCTAGTTTGAACCGACTTTATCAAAATTTGGTCCATTTGTTTCATATAACTATGCTATCAGAAAGGTAATAAATTTAATAGCTTACAAAAAAACAATTCATCAAAAATATATTGAACTGTTAGCTACCAAAATTATTATACAACAAATTATGACCAAGGAAAATGGAAATTCGATTCACACTATTATAAAAGTCGTTGAAATATCGAATCTTGCAAACAAATAATTGCCGATATTCAATGTTTCTATATGCTGAGACGTATATAAAAACTATATATAGTGTGATGAAATATTTGAAAGGGCAATGATCGATTAATATATGGACCCTGCAATATAAAATTGAAACTCGATGTGGGAAAAATATATAAAATAATCAAGCGTGGGGTCAAAGGAGAATTTGCACACATGCAAGTTGGCAACTTGGTGGTTAAAGAGCATTTTATGCATGTGGGACCTTCCTTTGTATCTAATTATAATAAACTTATCGCATTTTTTAAGATAAGATTAGTAGTAAAACTCTACATCAATGAATAAGATAAGATATGTGGATAATTATTAATTATTTATAAAGATAATGGCGTTATTTGGTAATTAAGTTTTCAAATAATGATATGGGTCAGTTCGATCCTTCTGATCAACTGCGCTGGCTTGTGGGCATTCGTT
The DNA here is from genome assembly GCA_002933915.1 of Eutrema heterophyllum. Classification (NCBI taxonomy): domain Eukaryota; kingdom Viridiplantae; phylum Streptophyta; class Magnoliopsida; order Brassicales; family Brassicaceae; genus Eutrema; species Eutrema heterophyllum. The sequence continues at coordinate 287,437 of PKMM01011668.1, read as the reverse complement.
TATCTATATATAATTCGTAACATTTTGAGTATTTTTTAAGAATATCGAGCTCATAATGTGTGAGTTACATTTTAGATAATTACTATATTGTCTTATTTTTTCAATTGTTCCGGCGGTTTATAATAATATTATGCACTTTGCAGATAAAATATGCATCTACCAGATTTTTAATTTAAAAAGATAGTAATACGTGTAGACAAAAAAATATAATATATAATACTATATACCTCTCGTATAAGTCTATGACTGTAGCAGAGTTTGTTTATTCCTACTAAACCAAAAAAGAAACGTTGATAAGTTACAGAGGCCCGCAAATAAAATCTTTTTACATGTATCAAAATGTGAAGTCTGTAGATCTAAATAATATCTTCACCATAACTCATAATTTTTTTTTTTTCTATAAATCATGAAAGACCCCATTCCATCATGTGATATTGCGATACCAGCAAATAAAGAAATTTGAAATATAGAAGCAGAAATTGTTATATCAAACTCCACATTATTAAAAAAAGTTTCCCAACCTTTTTCAATAAAAAGTATCTCTTATAGTAGTTAGTATTCTTTGTAATAATTAAATATATCTCGCTCTCGAACCTTTTTCTCAACTTTACTTTTAAAAATTCATTAACAAATTATAAATATCTAATATCACTAGTTATTAATTTACTATTCATACATTGTGAAATTAAGAGAATTTTTCTTTTCTTGGTCGTCACGAGAATTTTTTTTTTTTTGTTTACAAAATAAAAGAAGAGAACTTGTTTTTTTTTTTTTGGCCATGAAAATGAGAATAAACATAGTATTATTCTAAAATATATTAATATTTAGTAAATACATACTCTGCCTATCTGATTTATCCCAAAAAAGCATAAATTAAAAATGACCTAACAAAACGATATAAGAATTTTAAACAGGTGAAAATAAATAAATAAAAGGCAAAACGGTTCTATTCAGTTCGGTTTTGGTCTGGTCCGAACATATGTCATCACCGGTCCACTGATTCAAACTTAAATAATAACCGAGTCAATCCACCATACCACCACCGTCGGCTTCGAATCAACTCAGTGCGCCGTCGAGAGCTTCCAAGCGGAGGTGGTTATGAGCGGCCGAGTGTGCCAGCCCAACATCAAACATCCATTACTCTCCTCCACACGATAACCTTCGCCGCCATTAAACAGAGCCAAAAGCATACTCGCTTGCTTAAACGCGTTAGACCCGAGATGCGCCGGCGCAAAACCGGACGAGTCGAACCGGTTAGCCCATTGACTCAGCATTTCGTGTCGCTCGACGCGGTCTAGACCTTCGCAAGCCACGAGATTGCAAATCTGTTTCCCTAAGTAAACTTCCGACATGACTTTGTCTTGGCTACTCGGAACTCCTTCCAGGGAATCAAACAGAGTCGAATAGTAATGTAGCGATTCAGTAAACCGGTCTAAGAAAACCGGCCCGTTATGGTTCGATTCTTGCTCGACCACCGTGAAAATCACCGGTTTAATCTGTTTCACAACGCCGAGGACTTTTTCTATCCCGCCGGGACGGCCTAGGAGCTTGTGGAGCTCGAAAACAGAGTTAACCGCCACAGATTCGATTTCCTTAGGTCTGAGTTCGAGCATCGAAGCGTCGAGATCGGCCAAGCAGTTGGCAACGAAGCCACGGTATTCAAATTCGACGTGTATCGCTTCCGCAAGCTGAGCTAATTTACAGCCAACTTCGTGGAGATGATCGGAGTTATCTGGCGCCGGAGGACCAATCCCGGTTAACCGGAAAACCGGAGGACCTCCTTCTCGGAGGGCAAGGGCTTGCATAAGCGCCGGCCACTGAAGCCCTTGGTTCATCGAGAAATCGATGACGTGGACTCTCTTCTTGCCTTCGAAAGCTTCGAGGATGGCTTGATTCGCCGTGAAATGGGCGAATTTGAGGTAAGGGCAAGTCTCGTAGAAGTGCATCTGGAGAGTATCGGAGAAAGAATGGTCCATTTGGTTCTGCGGGGGAGAAAGACGGTAGATCCGCCGTGCGAGAGCTTCGGCGAAATAAGTAGCCACTTTTCTCATGGCTCCTGCTTGAGACACAGCTAAGAGTCCGATTTGCTTCACGAGAGCTTCCGCTAGAGTCAAATTGTTATTCTGGATGGCTTCTGCACAGGCCATAAGCGCGTGGACTAGACGAACACCGTTTTCTTGCGAGTCGACCAGGATTACTGCCCGAGTTGACTCTGTCGCCGTCGATGTGGTGGTTGTTGTTGCCGTCGTTCCGATGACTCCACCAATCTGCGCGGCCGTTGATGTCGATGTAACCATCGAATCGGGGCTCGAGCATGATTTCAACCGCTTGTTGTTCTGATTATTATTATTCACATCTTGATTCGAGGAAGACGAAGAATCTATCGCGAATTGATTAGATCTCCGGTAAATCGCGTTTCCAGGAATGGCTTTCAAGTCGTAGTCGGAAGCCGCGAAACCACCAATCGAGGTAACGGCCGAAGAATCTCCAGCTACGGTGAGAAACGAGTTATCAATCTCCGGAGAAGGCAAAATCGGATTCAGACCATTAGAGCCAGACGCCGTAACCGCCGGTGGATTAAGCTCCGAGAGCATATTATCGAGCCACGAGTAGAGCTCCGATGGATTGTAGTGTACGGTATCCGTGGCGAGATGAGACAAACCATCTTCCTGAACATTACCCATCATCGTCTCTAACTGCTCGAGTTTCAAAGCAACCTCCGCCATCTCCGATGACCTGACTTTGTAACCTAGAACAGCAAGAAGCTCATCCATGTTTCCACCGTCTTCTTCTTCCTTCACCATCATCATCTTGTCTTTAGCACAAGCCGCCGGCGAAGACGAAGAAGAAGAAGAACCGGCGATTGCAGTCCCCTGGTTGGACAATCGAGTAGTAGGACCTTGATATTGATGAAGATCTCTCTTCATTTCTTCTCTGATTCGATACTTTCTCTCTGATTGGGTCTGATTTTGTCTCCGATCTCGGATCTAGGGTTTGCTTTTATTTTTGTGGGGGTGAAGAAGAGGAACATGTGACTAGGTGACGAATCTTAAGCAATCGAGCATTGGGTGGGGATTGCTTTGTTTTTCACTGCTACTACCACTTCAATGATCATAGGAACTAATAATACTAAATATTTTTTTATTCTTTGGTCGAAAAAATAAATAAAATTAGAGATATATTGAAAATATTTTTAGAGATTAAAAAGAAAAAACAATTGTTGGTGATGGGGCTCGACGACCAATGAATCATGTACCAGAGGAGGGCTAACATCTACACCTCGGAAGCGATAAGGCTGAGAAGAATATACAAATATTTTTATTTGTAGTACGATTACTGTAGCATTTTTAAGGTAAAAAAAACAACAAAAAACTACTTCACTTTCTGCAATTTTGAAAGAGATTTTTACTTTCATTTTTGCTGTTAATTGTGATGCATATATAGCTCATACATTTCTGATTTAAATCACAATATCAGACTGATTTGTAAAAATATTGTGGATCTACTAAAGTGTTGTATTTATAAATAAATAAAATTGTTAAATGTTGAGCAAAAGTATTAACAAGACTGAGAATCATTAACCTTTTGACAAATCTTTAAAATACAGATTTAGGGCTTTTTAGTTGATTCTTTTGAGGGAGGGAGAACAGAAGATACTTTTCCAGTGGATAATTAAATTTCATATAAAAGCTGAACTCAGTTCATGTTACTGTTTTAGTTCCCAGGTTCAATGGTAATAATAATTCAACCAACCATGTCTCAGTGTTCAAAATAATGAAATAAAATCACAAGTGACAGAGTTTTCATTTTTATTTTTTTTTCTCTTTGACATCTGATGTCTTATTGAATATTCAAGAAATATAACACCGGAGTCAAACGTCCAAAAAAGGAAAACAAATCCCAAAAAAGGGAGACAAAGCCCAAAAAAAGGAAATTAAGCCAAAAGACAAGGAAAACAAACATGAAATTAAAGTCTAAGAAAACAATACATGAGGACTAAAAACTATAAATATGAAGTTCTAAAACTGAAGCTCTGAACAGAGATAATTCCAAGATCATTTCTATATAACCTGTAGATGCCAGAGATGCTTCAAAAGAATAGAGCCACGCATCAAAGACAACAACCCAGCAGAAACGATAACAGAACCAACACTATACCAGAGCACAAAAACTAAGTCCATCACTGCCACGTCAAGCAGGCTAAAAACTCGAGCCGGTCTAGGCTTAAAGATAGAAACCTTTAACTCCGACTGAGGATACGCCAAGAAAGACCAACAACACTTAACACGGACATTCGATAGACCATCTTACCAAAGATAAGATCAAGCCAAAGTCATCTACATACCTATAGCAAGACACACCACGCAAAGAGAATAATTAACGACCAACCCACTGCAACGTCTTAAACCAAACTCCAAACCCAAAAGGAGCCAGAGGAGAGCTAGTAGATGCCTTGCAACGAGCTACCAACCGAAAGACGAACCCCAAGAACGAAACCCATCACAACACGAACCACAACACAACCGAGAGAGCAAGACGGATAAGAAAAACTAGGAAATAAGCTAATAACCCCAAACAAAGACTATAGGCAAAACGACTCTACAACCGGCTCACACAGCTCAACCACACAAGAAACCGTTGATGTAAAACCCATCTACGCCAACTAGATCTCTGACCCAACCGAACCCTAAGACTAAAACCCAATAACACAAACAAAAAACCTGAAAAGACTATGCTCCATATCGATCAACAACCCAACAACCAAATCTGAACCACATACCGACGAATCCAGATATGCAATTCAGCAACACAAATCGACAAAGTTACAAAGCACATTGCCTGAAACTTACCAAACCGATTGTTAAACGGAGAAGGAACAAGCAAGTCACTGCCGCCGCTGCAAGCAAAGACAAAGTCAGAGAGGAGATCGAAAGAATAACCAAATCGATTTCCGGCCAGAAAAAGAAGGTCCGCAGCTACAGAGTCGGTGACCTAGCGACGACACCGGAAGCCATCAGAGATGCCCATAGAGGGCAGAACAAGGCCGAGGAAGCTTCACATCGGAACCACCGAAGACCCGCCACAAGGAAACGTAGATCGAGAGACCTGCCACCGAAGCCGTCGAAGCCCACCTAAAACCACCGTCGTTGAGATACCTCGAAGAACAACGCCGGGAAAAGAAGCCCAAGACTAGGGAACCTAAGGGGGTCACTTTGTCGGCGGCGGTGAGCCACCAAACGCGCCGGCAAAAGAGATCGGATAGATTTTATTTAAAAAAAAAAAAAAAATTATAACTCCGTAAAAGAATGAGAGTTTAAAGAGATTATTGTGTTATTTTATCCTGCAATTTGTTTGATTTGCCTTTTTTTTCTTTTTAACGCCAGCCTATCGAAAACATCAATCCAAAAATGCGTACGATCAGAAAAGAAAAAACAATAGTATTTTTTGTTTAGAACAATAGTAATTTACAGTAACTTTAAGTTGTACATTTATTCAGTTTATATACAGAAATCTATATTTATAAAGAAGAAGAAAGATTCTGTAATTGGGTTTTGGGAAATCATATGCGTTTCAATTTTCGAGTTGAACAGTGCCCATAGTTATTCTCTAATTTTCAAGATGCGCACAATTAAATCACTCACGTAATTTTTTCCCGTCAAGATTCAACAATTAGGGCTTGATGAAAATCAACGGATTTGTATATTCGATCTTTCTAATTTGAAAAATATTGAGTTAGGCCAATTTTTATTTAGTGAACATGCTAATCTACGATTACTGTCAAAGTCTAAATATAATATAACTAGGCCTTTTAAACTTACGAAGGCTACAAGAAACTATATAACAATTAAATACACATGAAAGTATTTAATATGACGTTTGTTCGTATTAAAGTTTCAATTGTATACATGCAAACCTAATATTAGTAGGGAACCTATAAAATTAACATTACGAACAAAAAAAAAATTACGTAAGACTGCAACTATATAATATGAAAAATTGCCTCGACTCCCATTTTTTTTTTTGCCTTATTGCATGTAAATACAGTTTACAATTGTAACCCCCACAAAATCTGATTCACACAATGTCACCCGTTTTCATTTAAGTTTGTTTAATTAATAATCTGCTACCGCGCTTTAAAATCACGTTTTTCATGTAATGCAAAAACTATATATCAGCTTCGATATCTAAATCTACATTACCGCAAACATTAGTTGAAATAAATTTTCACTAATACTCGTCTCTCGAACAATTAACAAGATTAGGGTACTTAGTTAGAACCATCGTGCGACAAGAAATCCCGTTTTTAAGCATAACGGCTGCGTCCGTCAATGTCAAATCATTCATGATAAAAACAATAGAGATTCCCGTGCATTGCTTAACGCCGTCATTAACGGCCTCCTTCCGTATCAGATGTTAAAAAAAAAACAAATAATGTATTAAAGATATATTCGTACCCTTCGGGAAACTCGAACTGACAGCACGTGATGGCTCCACGTGTAATTTTCCCACCATCCATAGAAGGTCATAGCTTTCGATAACTATACGCCGTTCGAATTTATGGTCCCCACTATTTCTGTGATTCATACACGTGTCCTATTTTCTTAGATCTAAACGGTAGGCCCTGAGTCTGTTTCCGTTGACGGCCGTTTTTACGGATCCTTTTTTTCCATCTCTTATCCTTTTTAACTTCATCATGGTTACAACTTACACCATACATGTTATAATGTGATGTTACGTCACTTTCTTAGTAATAATAGTATATATATTTTGTTCACATTTTTGTGTTTGTTGGGTTAAAATTCATACTTTCCCTTGCAAAAACCATCTTTTGTTACTACAGATAAACCTTATATAATTTTAACATATAGCTATTATGACCAGGTCCACTTAAATTATATTCAGGAATATTTTAAATATAATTCGATAACATTATCGGGATTACTAGTTCAAAAGGCTAAATAGTAAATAAAAATTAGGTTTTGATACAAAATGGGTGGCTTCGGTGATTTATCACCTATAATTTTTTACACCCCCTTAGAATCATTTAACTAAATACCTAGTAAATAATAATCGTAACAATAAATGAAAAAAAAATCACATCAATGATACGTTTTTGGTCGGGAAAACGGGATTTTACGTGTTTGATTGAAAATTGAGATTTTACATTTTTATCGGAAAAATGAGATTTTACATTTTTGACGGGAAAATGAGATTTTACGTTTTTGCGGAAAACGGGATTTTACGTTTTTAACGGAAAAACTGGATTTTATGTTTTTTTTTTTTGCGGGAAAACGGAATTTTTCGTTTTGACAGGAAAACAAGTTTCTACGTTTTTGACGGAAAAACGAGATTTTACGTTTTTTGCGAGAAAACGAGATTTTACGGTTTTTTGCGGGAAAACGAGATTTTACATTTTTTGCGGGATGAACGAACATCATTTTAGAGCTTCATCTGGATGGAGCATCTAGATGAGCAAACGAACATGGTCTAAGTATTTTTACTTCTCATATTGCCAACTTCATAGTAGAATTTCGTATTATGATCAAATACCAAACATATCTAAAATTTAAACAACTACATTTCCGCCACGTTATTCTATTAACAATATAAGTTAAACTACATATAAAATTCAATTAATGTCCGAACTGGGTGCAGACCACTCAGCTAGTAAATAATAATCGTAACAATAAATGAAAAAAAAAATCACATCAATGATACGGAGCGTATTATGCGTATATATCGTGAGAGGCTTTTTAAGTAATCAAAATGTACGTATAACAGCAGACACATATGTGGTGGTTACGCTAAATAACTATGTTTAATACCAAACACTATTGTTTAAACATTAATCATAACATATTCTTCTATAAAAATACTCCAAACTAAATCTCGAATATCTCAAGTATTTTAATGCCCAAGAAATGACTCTAACTAATATATTTTTCTATTATAATACCTCAATTTTTAGATTTGTGACCATTTAACACATCTGGTTTAAGAGATCCAGTTTAAGAGAGAGATAACCTCGGTTATGATTCAAAATCTCATCATCGCAAGATTGAAGCGGATAAGCACAGTTGAATCCTTTTTATATTGTCTCGGCAAAACAGGATCACAAAAACGGCAAAGTCGAACAAACACCTTGAAAAAAACAATTATAAAATTATCTTAGAACATATAAAATAACAATAATAAAAAACTAATGACCGAAATTATGAAACGTAATTTTTTCTTATAAAATGTTCGTCATATTTATATAGTCGAGTTTTCTAACCAGATTAATAAGCAAATCACTCAACTCCTGTGACAATAATATTTAGATTTTACAAACAAAAATTGTAAACACATTATATTAAACAAAAATACATAAACCTAAAGGTCCTAAACTATAGAATATGTGGCCCTGTAAATTTATATTTTTTTGGGGCTTTAGACAAATGCTTGTTTTCCAACCCATCAGCACGGTTCTGTATATATCACAATTAATCAAATGTATTCATCCGATAAGTAACACTGCAACAGTATATATGTTTTCTTTTTGAATGGCAATGGTTAAATTTATTGATTCTTCATTTCTTCTTATCCACTTTTGGTGTTTTTTTTTGAGAAAAAACAATAATCCACTTTTTTTTATAATAAAAACAACTTTAATAATCCACTTTTGGTGTTGATAAATGTTATGCGAGGATTTTGAATGTGATAATCAACCAGCTACACATATACCAGCAATCTAATATTTTACGAACGAATGAAGTATATTAAAGTTGATTATCAATTTGTTTGAGTCGAGGTAGCTACATTTAATCATTTTAACATTCGTCTATATAATGTGCACGCAACAATGAGCAACCCCCAAACATTTTTGCCAAAGCTTTGTAAGTTTGTATAGTCAGGGTTATTGAAAATCCTGTGTGTTCTTCACAGTTGACAAGTATTATTGATTACGTTTAGTAACTCATTAAGATGTACTCCATTTCTAAAGATCATTAAGATAATTAATGACTTACTATCATTTCAGATAGAATCACAGTCCATAAAATACTACACATGTAATTTTTCATATTTCCTTTATGGATTGCAATCAAGTCTCCCATTGATTTTTCCTTCCGATGGACGGGACAGGAAACGAATATGGTATCAAATCATCTGTCATAAAAAAATATTGTCTTTATTGCAAAGCAGAAAAATAAAAAACATACCAAAAAAACTATAATAATTTGAAAAAATACACATAAATGAATTACGAAAATGTAATACAAAAATGTGAATTGCCATCAATTGATATGAGGTGGCAGGGAGCCACTCATAGTTGGTAGGGGCACCTAAATTGCATGAATACCAGAATTAGAATGATTCCTTTTTCTTTTTCTCAACTTATCAAAATAATATAATCTTTTTTATTTGATTGGTAAGAACTTTAAATTATTTAAGACATTAGGCATACAAACAAAAGTTGACAATTGTGTGATTGAAGGCATTTACAAAAAGAATAGCAAAGGCCTTTCCGTCATTTCACTAATGCAGAGAATTCATGATTATCAGTAGCATGATTTCTTTTTATAAAATAAATTCAATATTGAATATGGACCCACCTTAATAAAGTATGCAAAAAGGGTTGGAGGCTTTGAGCAGATAACCCCCTTTTCTGTTTATATTACTAACCAAATTTTATGAATGATAAATAAATAATAATAGTTCGTAAACTATTAAATCCGTTCATTTGCTGTAACCATTAAAATCAAATAATCAAACGAAATCATAATTATATGCACAACAATATATTATAATTAGGGTTAGATTAAATATTGGTTAGATTCATTGTGATTTGTTATTCGTTTCAATTCAATAAGATAAATCCAGATATTTATAATTATAAGAAACAAAAGCAAATACTAAAAAACTTATAATCTATTAAAACGAAACAAATAATAAATACTAAAAAAATAAAAGACGAATATCCGCACTTCTTCGATTTAAATATTTATATATAAAGATTGTATGATTGTAAACTCGGTATTTTTGGTTTGGATTTCCAAATCATTATAGATATTAGGCTGTCGACAAAAAAAAAATTGTATGATTATAATTTTTATATGTAAGTTTTATGAATTTATATATTCAACAAATTAAATATTTAAATATTAGAGCTTAACAAATTAAAGAATTTTTTTTAATGAAATGATGCTAGTTTTAGGTTAAATTTGAATTCTCAATATTTTTAAATTTATACGGAATTTTTGGGTTAAATATTTAAATTTGAACGGATACACAGTTAAGTGAAGAGTGGATAGAAATAAATAAAAAAATAAAAATAAAAATGTTAATTTAAGTGGAACGAGTGAATTATGGATACCATCAAAATATAGGATATTTGTGGAGGCGCGTGTTGCGTAAGAAGCAGAGAAAGTCGCGTAAAAGAAAGACAGCTGTACACAGCCTGGAAATTGCATACGTGTCTCCTAAGCATGAAAGTGAGCACCTTTCTGTTACCACCGTCGACCCGGAGGGTGAACTGCACGCTCTGTTTCCATGCCAGGTGGCACTATATCTCTCGTATAGATATCACTCGCAGCACCTTACATAATTTTTATTTTTTTACCAAATTTGTACTGTATTTATTTGTTTTTTTATTACAATAATACTAAACCAGAAATAAACCAAATCATAATAATCCAGATGGGTTTGGTTATGAGTACTAAACCAAATAACAATTGGAACCGTGAATCTAGAACCGAACCAAAGACGAAAACCGGAGGTAGACGCAAACCCTAATGCCATGAATCAAAAAACCTCCACCACTAAAATCCGCTGCCGCCGTTCAAATTCCGCCGAAACAGAACCTTACATTAATTTGAGGTTAACCGTAATCAATAATGAGGAGTACTAGATAGTATTTTAAATTGGAACTTTTCCCAAAATATATGATGGAAAATAATACCATTCAAAATTATTCCATTACAAAAGTATCATAAGATAACACAATTTTAGATAGCATTACTGTATTTTTTAACGAAACGATAACATTATCCAAATTTAGATTTTTGAAAAATTAAACTCAAATGATAAAGGGGAAGAGCCATCTGAAAATTCGATGGTCACTAGTGCTATTGTGCATGTCTTGTTGTAATTTTTAGCTGTATTGCGATATAGAGCTTTATAGAATGAAATATTAATTTCACTAACATTATCTTATGGTTGCGATCATTTTGTGAATTTTTGTTTAAGAAAAGTGGTTTGTTTTACATTCTAAAAATGCTTGTTTTTATTACTAAAATAAAGTTTATTAACCGGAGAAAGAAGATGATATAAAATGTTTTGGAAATTTCATTTTATCCAAAAAAAGTTTTGGAAAACGATAGCACGTATTAGATGTTTTTATATACACAAATTGAAAACCCCAACATTACATTTTGTGTAACTGATTATTTTACGATATTTAATATCTTATTAAAAGGTAATATAATCCAATTTTTTAAATAAATAAAAAATTCACGGAGTCTATGCAGAAGTCGGAACAAACTATGTCCATGTGAACTTCACATTCACATCTCAAAACTTTGTTTCCCGATATATAAGATATATATATATATATTGATATATTATAATTGTATAATGTATAGATTACATTACATGAATACACGTGAGTGGTAATTTTATATTATTTTTTTGGGGTGAAGAATCGCTTGGTCAGAGGGGGGACACAGTGCTCTGAGTTAATAAGATTTGAGGTATACGACGTCAAAACGAGTCAAAACAAAATAATTATATAGATTTTATTATCATCTTCAACTTGCTTTATAAAACGACGACGCACAAAAGAAACAACAAGAGGAGTAAGAATTTGCTTTCGTTGGCTTCAGGTGCGAGACGCATGAAGTCCACATGAATAAAAGGTGGCTCGTCTTATGGATTTATCCATATTAATATTCGCTGTATTTTTCCACAAGCCAATCAAAAAGATAATGACTTTTTCGCAACAAAACTCATTTTATTACATCATAACAATATTATTATTACATACAGCGAAAGTAATAATAAAAGCGGGTATGTATGAATGAATTAAAGAAAGTTTTTGCCGACATGCGGACATGTAGAAGATTGCGGCTTTGGAAGGCGACATGCGCAAATCTATTTTGATAAGACTCGGAATCTTTCATCACAAGATTTGCCCTATCTTCCCCTTCAGTTATTTCTCCTGATATATGGTTTATCACTTCACTATTAGCATGTGTGAATCATGTGTGACGATAACTGTTTGAGATTCCGAAACAAAAATATTTATCATCACTTATTAGAAATCACATAACAATGGAAAGTAAAAGAAAAATAAGATCGAACGCACACGAATTACGAGTTCATACATACTATTAAAAAAAACAAAAACAAAATAATTTACAACATATTTTTTACTGCCTCTCAAGGATTTATTATGTAGTAGATTTTTTTTTTTCAAGAAACAAAAAGTTTATCACATCTTATTCCAAACAATCTTGTTTTTTCTTGGTAACCAAAAAGTTTCGAGTTTAAATTCATAACTTTTTCAAAGTTAGAGACTATAGCACGTTAAAATCAGTCTCTTCCTCACCGTCGATGTTCAATCTCGAAACCTTTCCGATATAGCTGATTCTTAAAATCTTGGGACTACGTACAAAAAAAAAAAAATTCAGCCCATTAATATTAACTTATACAAAATTTATGGTAGAATCAAACCTTTAACCTCTTCAAACTTTAATGTAGACTACAACCAACTGAATTAATAGTAGTTTTTTTTTGACAAAGTTGACCCCTAACATACATAAAGACTAAAAAGGTTAGAAGTTATAATTACATCACTACAAGAAAACATGTTTATTACAACGGACATAATCGATGTAAAATCAATGTAAAATAGGCATTGAGACGGATTAACGACGATTGACAAATCGTCGTAAACTGGTTGTCGTAACTCGAGAATTGTCGTAAATTCGTCGTAAAAAATGGGACGAATAAGAATCGTCGTAAATTATTCGATGTAAAATCGATGTAATTTTACTTCGACTTTACATCGAATAATAGAGATTTTGTATTATGAAATGAATTTGATGTAAATTCGATGTAAAATAAATTCGATATAAATTCGATGTAAAATGAATTCTATGTAAATTGAATTCGATGTAAATTCAATGTAAATTGAATTCGATGTAAAATCGATGTAAATCCTAGATCGATGTAATTTCGATGTTATGTATAAATTATATAATTAGTAAAATTATAATTATAAACTAATAATTAATAAAATTATAAATTATAAGTTATATAATTAATAAAATTATAATTATAATTTTTATAAATAAATTCAAAATATAAAATAAAATTCGAAATACAAATAATAAAAATACAATTTGAAATACTAATTATCTAGGTTGATATCGAAGTTCCTAAAAAGCTCCGCGTCCGTAGCCATCGCGGTTTTCCGCTCCAATTCCGCCCGCTGAGGCGCATCTGACATAAAAAAATTTATATTAAATTAATAACTAAATTAATGAATTTAACAAATTATGACGTCTATTCCAATACTAAAATTTTCATTCCAATCATCATAAAAAATAATTTTCAATCCTAACTAATTTCCAATCCTAATTTATAATCCTGTCTAATTTAATTGACAAATTTTGTTTTTTACCTTTTAGAGAGATGTTGGAGCTGAGAGAGAGAGAGAGAGAGAGAGAGAGAGAGAGAGAGAGAGAGAGAGAGAGAGATTATGAGAGAATGAGGTTGAAGGAAGAAATCTGGGCTCGTATATATAAAGGTGTGGTCGTCGTAATTTCGATGGTAAATTACATCGGAATTACGACGGATTCGATGTAAATACGTCGTAAAATTTTAACCAAAAATTCAACCAATATGAATTTTCCCACACGCGGCAAATTTAATTTTTTGATAACGACGATTTTACGACGGATTCGATGTATTTACATCGAATTTACAACGAAATACTAAAAAAATATGAAATTTCACACACACGGCAAATTTAATTTTTTGATTACGACGATTTTACGACGGATTCAAATATCATTTTTAAAATTACATCGGAATTACATCGAATATCATGTTTTTAGTATTTCGTTGTAAATTCGATGTAAGTTTACATCGAATTTACATCGAATCCGTAATCCATACAAATTTAGGGTATAAGGTTTAGGGCTTACGATGATTATAGGGTTGATTATAAGTTCTATAAAATTGGTTTTTCATCGTTTATATTTTTTAACTAAGTTCTACTCATTGTATACAAAAATTTGAATTTTCACAAAAATCAATAACATTATATACTTCATGCTTGTTATGAATATACTTATAAGAACAAAGCTTATACATTATTATGCAAGATAAGGAAGTTTTCCAGAAATTAGATTCAATCGTCGTTATTGAATTTGTTGTTTACTAAGAGAAGTCTTGGAAGCACAAATATACTTCGTTGATACATTTAAATATTGTGTATTGTAATTTAGGGTATAGGGTATAGAAATTTTTACATCGAATTTACATCGAAATACTGAAAAATGATATTCGATGTAATTCTGATGTAATTTTACATTGAATTTACATCGAATCCGTCGAAATCAAAAAATAAATTTGCCGCCTGTGGGAAATTTCATATTTTTACAAAAAATTATATTCGATGTAATTCCGATGTAATTTTATATCAAATTTACATCGAATCAGTCGTAAAATCGTCATAATCAAAAATTAAATTTGCCGCGTGTGAGAAATTTCATATTTTTTTAGTATTTCGTTGTAAATTCGATGTAAAATTACATCAAATTTACAATGAATCCGTCATAATATCGTCGTAATCAAATAATTCTATACCCTATACCTAAATTACAATACATAATATTTACATGTATCAACGAAGTATATTTGTGCTTCCAAGACTTCTCTTAGTAAATAACAAATTCAATAACGACGATTAAATCTAATTTCTGGGAAACTTCCTTATCTTGCATAATAATCTATAAGCTTTGTTCTTATAAGTATATCCATAACATGTATGAAGTATATAATGTTATTGATTTTTGTGAAAACTCAGATTTTTGTATACAATGAGTAGAACTTAGTTAAAACAATATAAACGATGAAAAACCAATCTTATAGAATTTGTAATCAACCCTATAATCATCGTAAGCCCTAAATCATATACCCTAAATTAGTATGGATTACGGATTCGATGTAAATTCGATGTAAACTTTACATCGAATTTACAACGAAATACTAAAAAAATAATATTCGATGTAATTCCGATGTAATTTTACATCGAATTTACAACGAATTTTGACATCGTCGTAAAAGCGTCATTATATTACGACGATTTTACGACGACAAAAATTTACGACGACTTTATATTGAAAATATTTTTTGTTGTAAAGTCGATGCAAATTCGTTGGTACTTTACGTCGAATTATTTCCGTCGTAAAATGTCTTTGGAATGAAGCTGTTTTCTTGTAGTGCAACGTTTGACATGTTTCTAGTCAATGGCGACTTTGCTTCTCGATTCTCCTTAATTTTATGAGTAGCCATGTAGTACTAGTACACCGGTTGAGTTATTACCAACACTAAACATCTTCTATTTTATATAGGAGCAACGCTTTTTTCCCCATATACCATCAGTAATTTGTTTGGAAATTCTTTATGATTTCGTGATAGAGTAGCTACTCTACTTCACAAAACTCAAGACTACTATTAACGAAAAGTATAATCTCACCTTTGGAGTTTAGATGCAAGTTCGTCCACAAAAGACCTCTTAAATATACTTTTCCTCGCTTATAATTTCGCGAGCACCATGGCTCCTTGCATTCTATACTTATATATAACGACTTTTGCAGCTAGAGCGTTAAATATGGTATGGTGTCGAAGTGGAGTGGCGGGTAAATTCATTACACTTTTTTTGTTTTGTTGAAATTTATACAGTCAGCGTATTTAAAATAAAATATTCGAAATGGAATTCCAAATTAGGGGAGAAGAGTTTACACAACGTTTTTTATCTTGAAAAGTACAAATAACATCAATTAGTTTTAAACTTCAAATAACAACAATGCATAAACAACAATCAGTAATTTAACGTGTTACGTCAAAGGAATGATACCATTACACCCAGGGGCGGAGCTATCTAGAGAGATGGAGGAGGTCAGCTGACCCCATCAATTAAAAAAATAAATCAGTTTTTTTTAAAATAAAAATCTATTGACCCTGTCAAAAAAAATTGGTGACCCATAAAAAACCAAAAAAAAAAAAAAACTAATTGTGCAATCGGTCTTTTGGGCTCACGATTTATCTTTTTTGATTTTGGGCTCACATTTAGTTTAAATCCAATCTAAA
Organism: Eutrema heterophyllum; assembly: GCA_002933915.1. Lineage (NCBI taxonomy): Eukaryota > Viridiplantae > Streptophyta > Magnoliopsida > Brassicales > Brassicaceae > Eutrema > Eutrema heterophyllum. Next base: position 271,078 of record PKMM01011668.1, on the reverse strand, counting down.
TACAATTTCTTTAACCAAAAAAAAACATAATACAATACAATAATAATTAATCCACCACTTTCATGGATCTCAATTAATTACTCTCTAATTTTATTTCTGTTTTGATAAAACATTAAAAAAAAAAAAAAATTAAATCTTGACAAAACTCTTCATTCATTTCTACTATTTGCCAACAAAAAAAAACGAAAAAATATAAAGCAACAATTTTGGGTTTAATTTCAGATTAAGTTTATTTTTATTTTTTTAATATTTACTTTACTCTTATATGATTTTTTTTAAATAGGGTTTATATTTATAATCTGTAAATTTGAATATATTTCATTTGTAGATTTGTAATTTAAAATAAACTAATTTATTTTAATTTATTAGATAACTAATGGATCGATTTTTAAAAAAAAAATCTTTATCAACAAATGATATTGATTTAGATGACTTACCGTATGATTCGGTGAGAGAAAAAGAACATAGAAATATCATTTCAAAATATATCAAATAAAATCGTAATAAAAAAGTTTCAAATTATAAGTGAACGTAGAGTACATTTGTAAACTTTTTTTTGGTTATTTATAAATTACGAATTCTTAATATATTTTTATGCTCCCCGGTAAAAAAAATTCTGGTTCTGATTACACCCTACCAATCTTCTAGTAAATTCATTATGCGCACGAAAGTCAAACATATCTAGATTTTTCTTTTGGTAATGTATATTTAAAATTAAAATAAATTACAATCACTTGGATTTACCAAATATAGACAGTATTCATGATTCCAATCCATCAACTTGACATCAAATCATCTGGTTTTGCTAATCCTATTTGTAATGTGAATTGAAAATGTTAATACAAGTCTTGTCATGACGACCTGGCGTAACGACGTCGTTTGATTACCCCGAGAAGCAATTAAACGCTGTCGTTTTCGGCAACGAAGGGATAAGGGCAACTATGTCATTTAGTTTCAACCACAAGACCGGCTACACCGAATGGTTCGGAGGGAGGGAGGGAGGGAGAGAGAGAGAGCTTCAATGACTATCGCGTCACTGACCGTTAGCGTTTTCGAGTCCTTGATATGGAAGAAGTATATGAGAATCGAGGAACACTTTTCCTCGGTTTGTTTAGATCGGTCCCGCGAAGTCGCTGAATCTCGTCGCGATTTCGAGCGCAGGTATTATCAAGTAATTCTCTTAGTCTGTGTTGTTTTTGACTTTTCAAGTTTTGGTTATCGCTGAAGGCGATTGGATCAAAGGAATTTGGAGTTAGGGTACAGTTCTGTAATCTAATTCGTGTTGGTTATCTAAAACACTACGATTTCTAGAAATAGTTTTAGTTCTGGTCTAGTGAAATTCTGTCTGAATCTCTGTGTTTGTGGTTTGCTTTCCTTTTGCCTCTCTTAAACCTTGAATCAATTTGATATCTCCAATCTGCTTTGAATGCTAAGATAATCACATGTAAACATTTTTTTTATTGTTCATCCACATGATCACCTATTATTTAGGTCCTTGCTAGTTCCATGGAGAGAAAACTAGCTTAATTGCACAACTTCAATTGTTTACAACAGAAGTAATTGGCTTGTCTTCTTTGATAGAAATGGTTTATTGCTTGCAGCTCAGAGTTTTGATCAGATGCATTGAGTCCGAGCAAGAACTTATTGGCTGATTGTAAAATCATGTTCTACTTATAAATTGAACTATTTGAAATATGTTATGGACTGTTTCTGGGTGGTTTCGTGAATCCCTTTGTCTTCAACTTCAAGCTCTTGTCATCAATAGCCTGACCATTGCTTTACTCTGCCTGATACATTTGTATGATCTTTCAGTCTCTAGCGATGAACTAAATATTTAAGGTCTGAGCTACTTTAATTGCTAGAGACGCCAGCTTTTTTGTGGTTTTGCTAAATACTGAGAGAAATGGACCGAGTTTTGCAGACATCACATTCTCGGTAACAATCTTTTTAACCGAAACATATATACTTGCTTTACGTTATTAGACATTATCTCGTTCTTTACGCAGGTACCAAGGTACATGACTATATACTTATATCGCTGGTTACACAACTATTTGTTACTCTCCAAGTATCAGGTTCTTAATGTATGAAAAGATTCATTCATTTCCTGAAAGAGTAAAACACGGTGAAGATATAAACACTAAGAGCAGAAGAGACCAAGACCACAAGCGCCAACACTGTATGAATCGCCAATGAGCCACCACAAGAGAGCAGCCCGAGACGGAGCTGAATAACTTCAACTATTGACAACAGAAGAAAAACACAGCCCAAGATGGATCCACCGGCTGCGCCAACCACACCGAGACGAAGCACATCTCTATTGATATTTGCTTTAAATACCTCGTCCGTTTCTTTGCTGTTCAACAAGTTGATGGCTAGCTTCATACCTTGAGCCACGAGGGAGGAGAAGAGGAAGAATGCAAATGAGATGACTTCAAACACAACAAGGTCTCGTTCCACGTCTAGCCCCGCGTTGCACTCAGTCCTGCCCGTGAGGCTGAGGTTACGCGGTCGGTCAAAAGAGATCCCGACAAAGACTGCAACCGTGAAGAGAGAATTTGCGTTGACTATCCCGTCGAGAGCTGAAACATGAACGCTTGTCGTTGACGCGGCTGAGTGGTTGCTGTTGCTGTTGCTGTTGTGGTTGCTGCTGGTCTCTATGTCGGAATCTGCCATTTCTAATGGTTCTCTTTCGTGGCTTTAATTAATAGCTCGTAGCGTCTTGTAATGATGGATCATTTCTTCTGTTGTGTCCTTGTGATTCCCTTTTTAATGATTTGATAATGCCGTTTAAGAGTGGGTGGGGTTTGGTTTGGAACAATTAGCCCTGGGAAAACGATAGTTGTATGTTAAATGACTAATTTAACCATTTTCAAGTCATTACGGAAGAAACGATAGTTAAACACACCTTTCTTCTTTTGTTATGAAAGAAAAAGGCTTCTTCTAGTGACCAAATTTTGACTTTATTCACGTGTAAAACAACACAATGTTGTAGCAAATTTACACGTTAACTATGTTTTTTGGGCAATTGTCCAAAAAAGCACACTTTTAAATTTTTGTTCCAAATTTAACATCACTACTTAAAATTAACAATAATATCATAAATTTAATATTAAAATGATCAAAAATAATTTTTTAATGGGAAAAACTAAACCCTAGATAGAAAATAGTGAACCCAAACATAATGTTTTAATTTTATTTTGAATTTATTTTGGGTAAAAAGTATTTTCACATAATTATTTGTGCTATTTTCAAAACTTTAAATTTAGTACTAGATTTGGAACAATAAATATTTTTTGTGCTATTTTAGAGTATTTTTAATAAATTTTATTGGGCAATTCTACAAAATAGCATAAAAAAACTTAAAGTTCAATAATTTAGCAGGCAATAGTAAAAATCCAAAAACTAGCATTCATTAAAGAAAATTTGACTAAACTACTGTTGGTGGTGAGTTTAGCACTCTCCGGTTTAGCCCGGCATGAACCGAGACCGACCCAATTAACCCCGGCTGACGACAGTTCGAACCCAGAAGAAGAACACGAAACGATCACCGACCGCCGAACTTGAAAGAAATGTCCACGAAAGACTGACAACCGACAAGCTCGATAAATAATCCGAAGGACTGCCGAACTTGAATCCGGATCGGCAAACCACGAACCGATCAACGACGTTTCAAGATCGGCAAGGAAGTTCGCAAAGCAACACCCACCGAACTTAAATCAAGCCGAACTTATCATGATCGATTGTAAATATAAGATTCAGGTCCTCATCTCGGTACCGAGATCGGTTCGTCTAAATCCGATCAACCACAGTCTGAGATCGGTAAAGAAAAGAACAACATACGATTACCGACCTGCAACATGCCGAGCGTCGGTATCAACCGTCATAATCAGAACCCACTTCCGGGATTCGCGGAACTTTACGGAAAGTGCATTCGCGGGACTTTACGGAAAGTGCGGTCGGGGAACTTTACGGAAAGTACGGAAAAGGAAGAACAATTAGGATATTAATCCGGGATTCACGGAACTTTTCCCGAATTCCCGGGATATGTCGGAGCCGCCGAAGAGGCTTATAAATAAGGAAATCTCGATTACATTAAAAAGGAGGAAGGAAAGAAAAAGAGGAAAGAAAAAGAGGGAGAATACATTTTTTAGAGAGAGAGAAAAAACGAGAGCTCGAGATTCAGTCTTGATCTCATTACCGATCTTCGAATATTTTGTAAACTCCGACGAGTTCGATTTAATAAAACGAAATACCGATTCACATTCCAATTCCTTTACCTTTGTGATTTCGACAATCAACAATTGGCGCTAGAAGGAGGGGGGCTCTCCGACCTTGAGGTAAACAATCGACCTCCGAGTCTCTCTCGATAAAGACCAACGATGACGGAAGCTACGACAACCCCGATGCTCGACGGCAGCGGTTCCACACTCGGCGATAATAGTACCCAGAATGACGAACTCAACATTCTTAATCCGGAAAACCGAAACCAGACGGCCAACGATGACCCACCGCACGTCCCGCCAAGCACTGCCACTACGATCCGCGCTCCGATCGACCAAACCGCTCTCCTGATGGCCTTGGCAACACAGCTCGCCGAACTCGCCAAAAAGAACGATAAGCGGTTTGATTCTTTATTCACAAACCAGACGGAGCTTCGAGACCAGCTCGGCGAACTCAGACAGAACCCATCACCTTTCCGACCCGATGAAGTAACACCTCCTCTTCGTCGGAGTCTCATCACCGAGCTCAATCGAAACCAAAGCACAACGGCTCGATTTCCCGTGTTCCGATCCGCCGATAGCCAAGTGACGCATATCACCGATCAAGCGTCTCTGGACCAGGAGTTTGAAAGCGTCAGAGCCCAACTTCAAGACATGAAATCCAAATTCCATCAGGCTACCAGTTCGGCACCCGAAATCGATCGTGTAATCCAAGAAACCCAGAAGACACCGTTCACACATCGGATTATCAATACCCTAGTCCGACGCTTGGAAAAAATAAAAATCACACCATATGACGGACATACCGACCCTCGTCATTTCATGACCTCGTTCGGCATCTTGATGAACCGTTTTCGATTTGATACCAAGGAGGAAAAAGATGCTGCCACATGCCAACTTTTCGTAGAAAACCTCAGCGGAACCGCGCTCGACTGGTTCTCACAGCTAGACGCACACTCCGTCGATAACTATACCGAACTATCTACCAAGTTTCTCAAGCGATTCACCATGTTCATCAAGCAAAAGACACGGAACGCCGACCTATGGGCCCTCGAGCAGAGAAGCGATGAGCCATTGCGTGATTTCATGAACCGATTCAAAGCAATAGTGTCTAACTGCACCATCGACGACGAAGCCGCAATCGAAGCCCTCTACAAGGCGACCTGGTACAAGTCGGACTTTCACAAGGAGATCAAACGCAACTGGCCGAACACTCTGGAGGACATCTTACATAAATCGCACGTCTATATCCTCGAACAAGAAGAGACGACCGCGAAGGATAAGCAGTACGCCCTATCAAAGCATGTCGCACCCAGAGAAAAGCCAAAAGAGGAGAATCGCGAAAACCGACCTTTCTACGAGAGACGGACTGCGACCCAACAAGTCAATACTATCCAGCCACAACAACATTGGAACACATGGGTCCGGCCCGAGGAACCGAACGAGCCAACTTCAAGCGAAGAATCGTTCTGCCAATTTCACAATCGAGAGGGTCACCGGACCGAAGAGTGCCGACACCTCAAAGATTTCCTTTTGCTGAAGTATAGAAAGGGAGAAGTCCCGGTCGAAGCCGCGTTCCGGCCTCGCAACAGATTCCGTCGTAATGATAATAACGGCGGTCGTCGGCCGATCCCCACCGGAAATTCGGGACAATCAAATGACAGATCTAGCATCGACCTACCAAAACGAGATCGTGAGGACCATCAACTCGAAAATCAGACAATCCCACAAGTCCGGAAGCGCGTTAACATGATTATGGGGGCCCTCGAAACCTGCAATTACTCAGTTCGGGCGATTAAGGAGCATAGCAGAGAAGTAATTCTGGCGCGACGGCAGAACCGAGCCGCTGAAGGCGGGATACCGGTGACCTTCTCCGAAGCCGATACAGAAGGACTCCACATGCCGCATAACGACCCTCTAGTCGTTAACCTGCTTCTCGGAGACGTTGCTGTCGGAAGAATCCTTATCGATACCGGCAGCTCGGTAAACGTGATATTCCGACAGACATTGAAGGACATGGACTTTCTGGATTCCGACATTAAAGATAACATTGAACCTCTGACCGGGTTTACAGGCGAACAGACCATGACTGCGGGAACTGCAAAAATGCCGATTTACGTAGGCGGACTTGTGCGAGTGGTCAGATTTTTGGTTCTCGACAGACCGGCAATCTACAATGCCATCCTCGGGACACCTTGGATCCACACGATGAAGGCCGTCGTATCGACCTACCATCAATGCTTGAAGTTTCCGACGCCATATGGAGTCTTCACCCTCAAGGGCGACCAAATAATGTCCCGAACGTGCTTTATCAACGAATGCAAACTTAGGACGACAGCTCGAACATGTGTTATCGACGCGGACCTAATTTCCGCAGATCCATTAAATCCCGACTTACCCTGGCGCGAGACAATCATCTAGGTCAATATCGACGAACGCAATCCGGAAAGATGCGTTGGCATCGGATCCGCACTGGATGAAGAATTCAAAAGCGATTTGATCCGTTTCCTCAAACGAAACGTCTCGACATTCGCCTGGACATTCGCAGACATGACCGGGATCAACCCAAAAATTGCGTGTCACGAGCTCGGCATAGATACTACCTTCAGACCGGTCAAGCAAAAAAGACACAAGCTTGGTCCGGAAAAGGCGAAGGTCGTCAACGACGAAGTTGAACGCTTACTCGCAGCAAGCTTAATCACCGCGGTCAGATACCCAGATTGGCTAGCTAATCCGGTCGTTGTGAAAAAGAAAAACGGGAAATGGAGGATTTGTGTTGATTTCACCGACCTTAACAAAGCCTGTCCGAAAGATAGTTTCCCGGTTCCTCATATCGATAGATTGGTGGAATCCACAGCTGGAAACGAACTTCTATCCTTCATGGATGCCTTCTCAGGATACAACCAGATACTCATGCACCCCGATGACCGTGAGAAGACATCATTAATCACGGATCGGGGCATCTATTGCTACAAAGTCATGCCGTTCGGACTTAAAAATGCAGGGGCAACGTACCAAAGACTCGTCAATCGTATGTTCGCAAGTTAGCTCGGTAAAACTATGGAGGTCTATATCGACGACATGCTCGTCAAGTCCCTCACCGCCAAAGACCATATCGGCCATCTTCATACTTGTTTCGACATACTCAACGAGTACGGCATGAAACTTAACCCGAACAAGTGCACATTCGGGGTAACTTCCGGAGAGTTCCTCGGCTATATCGTAACGCAGAGAGGGATCGAGGCGAACCCCAAACAGATCTCGGCGATCATCGACCTACCGTCTCCAACAACGAAACGCGAAGTTCAGCGGCTGACTGGCCGTATCGCCGCACTTAACCGATTCATCTCCCGATCAACGGATAAGTGCCTACCTTTCTACGCATTACTCCGTGGAAATAAGCATCTCGAATGGGATGCTGGGTGCGAAGCCGCATTCAGGCAACTTAAGGAGTACATATCCACTCCCCCGATCTTGGCCAAACCTGAAGACGGAGAAACTCTTTACCTTTACATCGCGATTTCGACCTCGGCTGTCAGCGGGGTGCTAGTCCGGGACGACCGAGGCGAGCAGAAGCCCATTTTCTACATCAGCAGGTCGTTAGGCGAGGCCGAGGCTCGATACCCCACGCTTGAGAAACTCGCGTTTGCTGTGGTTACTGCAGCTCGGAAGCTTCGTCCGTACTTCCAATCACATTCTATCACTGTGCTCACCGATCAGCCACTGCGAACTATTCTACATAGTCCGAGTCAGTCCGGCAGACTCGCCAAATGGGCCATCGAACTCAGCGAGTACGACATTGATTACAAAAACCGGACAACCATCAAATCCCAAGTACTTGCCGATTTCCTCATCGAACTACCACAAAAGTTGATCAATACCGACATCTCAACAACCGAGAAATGGACCCTCCACGTCGATGGGTCATCCTGCCATCACGGGTCGGGAATAGGCATTCGCCTACAATCACCAACTGGAGAAATTCTGCAACAATCGTTCCGGCTGGAATTCGATGCCTCGAACAACGAAGCTGAGTACGAAACACTAATCGCCGGACTACGATTGGCCAAGGCAATTGGCGCAATTCGGGTACATGCGTACTGCGACTCTCAGCTCGTCGCAAGCCAGTTTAGCGGAGAGTACGACACGAAGAACGAGTGAATGGATTCCTACCTCCAACTCGTCAAGGAACTCGCTGCCGATTTCAAGTCCTTTGACCTTACCAAAATCCCGCGTGGGGAGAACGCGCCTGCACTTGCCGTCCTCGCATCCAGCTCCGACCCCCACTTGCAGCGCACGATCCCGGTCGAAAGCATTCCCAGATCGAGTATCCAGAAACCAGCGGCATGCCTAGTGACGNCCATCACGGGTCGGGAATAGGCATTCGCCTACAATCACCAACTGGAGAAATTCTGGAACAATCGTTCCGGCTGGAATTCGATGCCTCGAACAACGAAGCTGAGTACGAAGCACTAATCGCCGGACTACGATTGGCTAAGGCCATCGGAGCAATTCGGGTACATGCATACTGCGACTCTCAGCTCGTCGCAAGCCAATTTAGCGGAGAGTACGACACGAAGAACGAGCGAATGGATTCCTACCTCCAACTCGTCAAGGAACTCGCCGCCGATTTCAAGTCCTTTGACCTTACCAAAATCCCGCGAGGGGAGAACGCGCTTGAGGCTGCTCGGCGGACCGACCTTGAGGCTGCTCACGAAGCAGACTTACAAGAAAATCCCGATCTACGTGATCGATCCGACGATGAAAACGCAGTCAAGTCTGAGGGGCTTCACGTTCCGATCGACCTCGAGGCTGAAGAAGACGAGGAACCCGAAGATTGGACCATCAAACTCAAAATGTACATCTACGACGGACAGGTCCCACCGGATAGATGGGTAGCTCGGCGACTCAAGATGAGAGCAGCATCGTACATCATCCATGATGGGGAATTATTCAGATGGAGCGCCGCAGGAGTCCTGCTGATTTGCGTATCGAGCAACGACACTGACGAGGTCATGCGGACGATACACGAGGGCTCAGGGGGAAATCATGCCGGCGGGCACTCCCTGGCTCTGAAAATAAAGAAGGCCGGCTACTATTGGCCGACCATGTTAAAAGATTGTGAGAAGTTCGTCGGTAAATGCGACAAATGCCAACGACATGGTCCGATGATTAATCTCCCCACCGAACTGTTAGCCACATCAACTGCACCTTACCCTTTTATGCGATGGGCCATGGACATCGTCGGTCCACTACGGCGTTCAACGACAAAGAAGCAGTACATCCTCCTCATGACCGACTACTTCACCAAGTGGGTTGAGGCCGAATCGTACATTGAGATACAAGCTCTCGATGTTCGAAAATTCGTTTGGAAATACATCATATGCCGACACGGCGTGCCATATGAGATCGTCACCGACAACGGTCCGCAATTCATTTCGACGTTGTTCGGAGACTTCTGTGCAAAGTGGAAAATCAGGCTGAGTTTTTCAACACCAAGATACCCACAAGGCAACGGCCAGGCCGAAGCGACTAACAAAACCGTGATCGATGGACTCAAGAAGCGATTGGATGCAAAGAAAGGACGCTGGTCCGACGAACTCGATGGAGTCCTCTGGTCTCATCGAACTACACCTCGGCGATCTACCGGACAATCTCCATTTTTCTTGGCGTACGGCACGGAGGCTTTATGTCCGGCCGAAATCCACGTCCCGACCATACGCCGAACGATGCTAACACAAAATCCCGGCCTCAATGATCAAATGATGCTCGACAACCTCGACGCACTCGAGGAAGTCCGCGGACAAGCTTTACTCCGCATACAAAACTACCAACACTTGGCGGCGCGCTATTACAACAAGCGAGTACGAGGTCGACATTTCGAGGACGGTGACCTGGTCCTACGAAAAGTTTTCCAAGGGACTGAAGAGCCAAACGCTGGCAAGCTCGGCACTCATTGGGAAGGACCGTATCAGATTATGTGGGTCGTCAAGCCCGGCGTCTACGAACTCATGCAGATGGATGGAACCCCAATTCCCCGCTCATGGAACTCCATCAACCTCAAGCGCTATTATTACTGAGTCCGGCATCACTTCCAACACAAAAACAACACCAACAAAAAAAAAAAAAAAAAAAAAACGAACTTATCCCATAAGCTTGTCTTCAATTCCCATGTAATATGAACTACGAATGGCTTGATCCCTCCTGCGAGGGTACATAGGCAACCCACCACGGGTACAGCTGTGACTTCAATAAGATATTATCGACAAGGAATCTAAAACCACTGATAAAGCCGAACTTCAAAGTTCGCACCGATAAAGCCGAACTTCAAAGTTCGCACCGATAAAGCCGAACTTCAAAGTTCGCACCGATAAAGACGAACTTCAAAGTTCGCACCGATAAAGCCGAACTTCAAAGTTCGCACCGATAAAGCCAAACTTCGAGGTTCGCACCGATAAAGCCGAACTTCAAAGTTCGCATTACAGTCAGAAACGACTAATCTAAGCCGGACTACACAAGTTTGCATTTAAAACATCACGGTTTTCCACATCGACGCCCTGGCCAGGCGATCGGTATAACTGAATAAGCCGAGCTTTGACTCGCATGCATCCTCATGGTGCAATGGGTAACACACCTTCCATGTTAAGCCGGGACCAGTCCCGCACTATATCCGCTCTCAGATCATCCGAGCTAAATTAGCCGAGTCAATCTCGCACACTCCGATTCGATCTGAGAAGACCTGAAGTATCTTAAGACGAGCTACCAATGCACTCTTATGCTAAGCCCCAAGGTAAAGCCGAACGTTTCCTCTCGCAAAATTAAGCCGATTTCTCAACAATCGCAAAGCTCAATAAGCCGATTTCTCAACAATCGCAAAATTACTAAGCCGATTTCACAACAATCGCAAACTAATAAGCCGATCTACGAACGATCGCCGATCTCGAATGGATCGTAGAATCGAGTTCATCCTCTACTCCCCGGCTAAGACCGTATCATTTTACGGCCCCATTTTGGTGTATGATGAACCCGAGAGGATCGTATAAATTTACGACCTCACAAAAGCCGAACTCGATTGCACAGATACAACAAAATAATACCGAGATCAAAAGCTGAAAGAACGAAATAAAACGACTAAGTATAAAAATTGAGTCCGACATTAAAACAGTAAAACGACACGCCAGGAATAATAGCCAGTACGTGAAGAGTTTACAAAAGAAAAAGTCCAAACGGCAAAGCTATTACAAGAAAGCCCTTGGGCATAAAAAGAGTTCTGCAAACTACGAAAAGAGAATTTTAGACATCCGAGACTGCGGGCTGGTTCGAACCGAAAGGATCCAAACCTAGAGGAACTTCTATCCCAGCCGGTTGAGAAGTCTCTGGATGGTCGGGCTCCATGAACGGAGAGATTACGAGATCGTCCTCGGTAAGCTCGCAGCAAGAGATGGATTCGTACTCCGCCGTCTTATCAGCCTTAAGCTTCTTCAGCTTTTCAATGCGGGCAGGCGGAACGACGATGTCGTACTTCTTTTCAAGAACGTCACAAAAGCTGAGAACTCCATGGAGCTGGTTGATACCGAGGAACGGTGTCTTGCGCCGATCAATTGCAGCAAGATGCTCCTTCACCTTTTGGAGACGAGCTTGAACTTCTCCGTGACCTCCCTTCTCTTCTCGATCTCCCTTGTGCGGCTCGCCTTCAGACGAATAATCTCATCCTTCAGCTCTTGGACGACCGCGTCTCTGTCTGCCTTAACCTCGGCATACGCCTTTCTTGCGACGAGCAGCTCCGTTTTAAGTTCGGCAAAAGCCACGTCGCCGGCTTCCGATCTCGCCTGCTCAGCAAGCAGCTCCTTCTGCAATTCCTTGGCAACATCGCCTACCTCAATAGCCTCACGACGCGCGATACCGAGCTCGCAGTCGTAAGTTCCAACAAGCTCGTTCGTCTGAGCCACCATCTGAAAAAGGGATAAAAGAAGGTCGTCATCTGCCAAGGGGATATAAAAAAAAGTAAAAACAAAACAAAAAATAAAGGAGAGAGAGTTCGCTTACGTCGGCAGTAGTACGAGCTAGCTTCTTATAAGCATCAGACTGGAGAAGGTCTTTGGTTGGAGGCAGCTCTTGGATGCCGAAAGTCAGTTGCCGATACAGATCGGCGCACGCTCCCGCATCATTAATAACGAGCTCGTCCTTGTCGTAATCAAATTTCACAGAATGGGCCGATGGTCCGGCGGTTGGCTGCCTTTTCGAGACGGCAGACCGGTCTGAGAGATTTTCCCCATCAATCTCGGTATGCACCGCTATTAAATTATCGCCTTCCTGGGGGGAGATCGGTCCTATCGCAGCCTGCCTCGCCAACCTCTTTGACGAACTCTTCCTTTTCTTCTTCTTCCGCCTTTCGGCTTCCAGATCGGTTTCGGGATTCACTTCCCCTTCGGCAGCCTGCTCCTCAGCAACGACCTGCTCGTCGACCTGTTGGATGGGAGAAACCGCGGCAAGGTCCTTGTCGTCCTCAAGATCGTAATCCATGTCAGGGATGTCATCGATCTTCATTTTCCTCGTCCTTTTCCTACCGAGTGGATTGGCTGTGGCAGAAGAGGCAATTCGGAGTTAGAAATATACCGATGTCAAACGAAACGAAAATAATTGCCGAAGACGTACTTCTAAGGATTCGTTTAGCCTTCAGATCGAGTTTCTCCTGGTATGCTTCCGGCCAACGAACTTTCCTAGCTATACTCAACCTTTTCTCGTGCTCAGACGTAAAACCTTCGATCGTTGTGAGAATGCTCGGAGTGTGACGGACTGAAAAGACAATTGAAAACGGTTAGATAAGATCAAACGAAAGAAGGGGCGAAGCAAAGACCAATATCTACCGATGGGGATCCTCCATCGAGTCCGGTAATTGCCATCGGGCCGTTCTACTGAAAGGTCGTCAATTTGGAGAAAAAAGTAGCGAATATTCCAACTGTTGACCTTGCTCGGTTTGTTTCCCGTCACGAGGTCATATTCCTGTTTCGCGTTAGCCGATAAGTACCAAGGCTTCTGTTTGGCAATATTCTCGCGGAAGAGCCTCTCAAATACCCGAACGTCAACCGGGATGTCGCAATCCTCCCCAAGGACTAGAAACCCGACGATGTTGATGATCGTGGCAGGTTGAAGTTGGGATATCGCCACGCCCCGACGTGCGCAGTACAAGTAAAGCAGCTCGGGCAGAGGAAATTTGAGTCCGCAACTTCTGAAATAATCTTCATAAACGCAGACGTAACCCTCAGGAGCATCCCAAGGTCTCTGATCCTCATCCGGGATACGAAAGACAATATCGTAAGGAGCTCCACATCGCTCCAAAGTTTGTCGAACAGTAACCCGGGTTGATCGGGTCGGTCCGACGGTGGGCGGTTTTATCACTTTGCGAACCGCCAACGGAACGACGTTCTCTGCCGGAGAGACTTTTTCTTCTTCAACCTCGGCCAGCTCGGTAGCCAACCTCCCATCAAGCCGAACTTGCTCGCTCATCTCGATAAGTTGCCTACTGCCGAGGTCGGCTGTCAATTCAGGCCGAACTTGATCACCTTCGCCGACATGCTCATCTGCGACCTGACCTGAACTCGGGCATCCGTTTCGCGACTATCCCTGTCCCTAAGACGCGGAATTTTCATAACAGCTCGGGAACAACTGGGAGCGGCAGAAGAATGGCGCGAGATCCGTCTGACCAATTCTTGTCGAACGCCACTCAGACCATCATCAGATGAATCATCCGGATCTGACGAAGAGACGAACAACATAAGATCGATGTTCGGATCTTGCGGAGAAGAAGTTTGGTCATTAACCGAGGACGAAGAAGAATCGGAACTCATGTCGATCCGGTGAAATCAAACTGAAACAGCTTGAGGAAGAACAGCTTGAAGATGGATCGAAAAGTTTGAAGATTTTCGAAGCAGATCGGAGGAATCACGGCGGAGGGAGATCGGAAAAGTTTAAACAAAAAAACTAGAGAGAAGGGAGAGCGCTAGAGAGAGAAAGTGGCGTACCTTTTAAAGCGAGATAATGAATTGAAGGATCGGAAGGGGTCGAGGGTATTTATTTATAGAGGGAAGAGCAATTATGACGGCTCCTCGATTTTCGCGACGGTTAAAGAAACCGAATCGTCGCGATTCCTTAATTCTCGCTACGGTTATGGAAACTGGACCGACGCATCTTTTCGAGAATCGCCGAACTCAAAAGACCTGCGACTGGGGAACCGCTGTTCGGATCAAGGAATTACTCGATCTCAATTCCAACCGGACTAAAAATTCTTCAGTAACTCCGCCGAACTCAAGAGACTCGTTCGCCGAACTAGGGGGGGGACTAATTGTTGGTGGTGAGTTTAACACTCTCCGGTTTAGCCCGGCATGAACCGAGACCGACCCAATTAACCCGGCTGACGACAGTTCGAACCCAGAAGAAGAACACGAAACGATCACCGACCGCCGAACTTGAAAGAAATGTCCACGAAAGACTGACAACCGACAAGCTCGATAAATAATCCGAAGGACTGCCGGACTTGAATCCGGATCGGCAAACCACGAACCGATCAACGACGTTTCAAGATCGGCAAGGAAGTTCACAAAGCAACACCCACCGAACTTAAATCAAGCCGAACTTATCATGATCGATTGTAAATATAAGATTCAGGTCCTCATCTCGGTACCGAGATCGGTTCGTCTAAATCCGATCAACCATGGTCTGAGATCGGTAAAGAAAAGAACAACATACGGTTACCGACCTGCAACATGCCGAGCGTCGGTATCCACCGTCATAATCAGAACCCACTTCCGGGATTCGCGGAACTTTACGGAAAGTGCATTCGCGGGACTTTACGGAAAGTGCGGTCGGGGAACTTTACGGAAAGTACGGAAAAGGAATAACAATTAGGATATTAATCCGGGATTCACGGAACTTTTCCCGAATTCCCGGGATATGTCGGAGCCGCCGAAGAGGCTTATAAATAAGAAAATCTCGATTACATTAAAAAGGAGGAAGGAAAGAAAAAGAGGAAAGAAAAAGAGGGAGAATACATTTTTTAGAGAGAGAGAAAAAACGAGAGCTCGAGATTCAGTCTTGATCTCATTACCGATCTTCGAATATTTTGTAAACTCCGACGAGTTCGATTTAATAAAACGAAATACCGATTCACATTCCAATTCCTTTACCTTTGTGATTTCGACAATCAACAACTACCCTTGTTTTTAATAAAACAAAACTGAAACGTTTTGGATTATCTTTTCACCCTAATACCCGACCTGTTAACCCGAAACCTTTCACCATCAACGCCTTGATACCCCGCTTCAAACCAACAAGCCCTGCCTCTGTCTCTGATTCCTCCCAAATTTTGATCCCTCAACGCCGCTGGTATAATCGAAGTCCTCGACGATCGCCGCCGCTCCTTCCTCCCCTCATCACAAGGCTTTGTTCGATGGAATTGCTTCTGTCTCTCCCCTCATCACGACGAGTTCTCTCGCTCTCTGATTATTTTCTCGAATTGCAGAGAAACTTCTCTATTTCTCTTTGATTTGATTCTCTCCCTCTCTTCACCTTGCCGCCGATCAAAGATTTGTGGCCATGGATTGTTCTGGAATTGAAGAAGAATATTATTCCGAGCAATCGAAGTTCCTTGAAGATTTCATGTGTATCCCCAACCATAAAGCTTGGGTTTTGAAATCTGATGATGGTACCTTCAATTTACTTGGTTAATCGGAGAATGGAGATCTTAGTGTGCTTCTTTTTTAATCTCTCACTCACATGAACTGAAACTTGGTTACTTGATGTGTATTGTATCCTGCGATATTTGTTATTGATGTTAACAAGTCTCACTAAGAGAAAGAAAAATGCCTCTTTAATGATGGCTTACTCTTTCTGTGAAATGCTTCTCTTTTCATTTGACAGTGGAGAGGTCCAACATATCAAAGAATTCAATCAATAAAGGCTCAGCTCCAACCGATATACGCTATTAATTTGACCAATCCAAGTAATAAAATAAGAAATGATCATTTATGGAAATGCAATGTATTTAGGAACATATATAATGTATTTAGGAAAACCTTCATAAATCAACAAGAAATGATCCTTTATGAAAATGCAAGGTATTTAGAAACCATTTGGGAACATATATAACGTATTTAGGAAAGCCTTCCTAAATCAACAAGAAATGATCATTTATGGAAATGCAACGTATTACCGAACTATTTAGGAACATATATAACGTATTTAGGAAAGTCTTCCTAAATCAACAAGAAATGATCATTTATGGAAATGCAATGTATTTGGGAACATATATAACGTATTTAGGAAAACCTTTTCCTAAATCAACAAGAAATGATCCTTTATGGAAATGCAAGGTATTTAGGAACCATTTAGGAACATATATAACGTATTTCAGAAAGTCTTCTGAAATGAACAAAAACAGAAAACGATATTTCCTGTTGATTTCCATGCGTAAATGAAGCATCAGAACAAATGTGTTATTGTTTTGGATACACAAAGAAATAAGAGAAAGATACAAATGATAAAAACTGATAATTTCTTGAAAATGAACAGTATTTAGGAACATATATAACGTATTTCGGAAAGTCTTCCGAAATGAACAAAAACATAAAACAGATAATGAAATCTAGAAGAGCTCAATTGAAGAACGCATATCGTTCAACAATCCCAAACTCATAGCCAAAAATAGGAGCAAAAAGAACATACAAGCTGTAGAACATGAGTAGAAAGCAACCGTAGTAGAAACTTGCAATCTGATTTTGTTTGAGATATCAAATCCTTAAGGGGAATCTTCTGCTTTAGAATAAAATGTGATTCTCTGAACAGCTTGGAAGGGAAAGGAATTAACCAATAAAGCTCCAGCAACAAAATCATTTTGAGCCAAAACGGAGCATGATCCACAACCATAATAGCAGCATCCAACAAACTTAATCTCACATCAACAGAGACCATATCTAATGACGAAGCTATCTCAGCAACACTGCATAGGTGATGCAACCGACTCAACTATAAAATAAGGTTCCATTGTTCCATTCAAGGTCGTAGGTGATGCCATCGACTCCGGGATGATACAAAATTACGACCTCGCAGTTTCTGATTTGAGATGATTATGACCTCGCCGTTTCTGATCGAAGATGATTAAGAAGATGATCGGAGATGATTAACAAGATGATCGGAGATGATAGATGATGATTGTTGATGATTGGTGATGGTTGGGAGATGATCGGGAGATATCTACGATGATTGATGAGATCGCGACGGGAAAGAAGGAAAAATTCAGGGTAAATTTTTTTATTTTTTTTATTTTTAATTAGTGGGAGTATGAGTAAAATTGTCTTTTGCCTCTTTAATGAATGCTAAAAATAGGGTTTTTTATTAGACTGCTAGTTTGGTCAGAAAGTTTTCAAAAAATGCTATTTTGAACAATTTCTCATTTTTATTCTCTTTTTCTTGTTTTTTCTTCTCCATTTTGCCGGTGTTCAAGAAATCGTGTTTGGTCTAAACGGCGTTTTATGAGCTAAACAAACTTCTATTGTGGTGATGTTTTTTTTGACATTTAAATCACCATATTTAAGTTTTCGGAAAAATGACTGTTGGGCTTTGGTGATGAAAATCATGAGTATTAACTAGGCCCGCGACTTGGGTTAGTCAATTAGGAATGTATTTTTTCTATTGGGCTTTGGTTTAGGTTTAAACCGTCTTAACTTTGTAATTGCCCTAGTCTATATAAAGCTAGGCATGTGTGGGGGTTTTAGTATCCTGGAAATTCTAGAGAGAAACTAGAGAGATATTTCTTGTTCTTAGAGAGATTGTGAGGAACCCTAATTCTTTGTAATCCGTGGTGATAGTGGATTATTAGAAAGTTTCAGGCCGAGACGTAGGATCACACATCGTGATCTGAAGTCGTTAATTCTCTGTGTCTTTTATTTCTTGCTCAATTTCCGCGATTATCAAAAACAGGGATCAAATCTCATCAAATTGTTATCTGAGCCTAGGTTTTAGATTTGGGAGCAATTGGACAGAGAAGTTCTGCAGGGATCTAGGTTTTAGATCCGGGTTGATAGGTGGGATCAAAGCATCAACAGGTTTAAGGGTTTCACCAGCGCGAGTATCGATCGACACCTCTTCCTGGTATCGATCGATACGACTGTTACGTATTCGTAGAAAGTCGAAGAAAAGTTTGGTATCGATCGATACTCCATCTTGTATCGATCGATACAGTAGTAGAAGCGTGTTAAGAAGTTCGTTTGATCGAGATGTCTTCAGAAAAGAAGCCGAAGGTGAAGATAGCCAACTTCGACGGACAAGGTGATTTCTCTATGTGGAAGAGAAGGATGTTAGCTCACATGAATCTTCAGGGATTGAAAGGCGAGCTAATAACACCAACCACTGAGCCAGATAAGCTGGTTATCAAGAAGGATGAATCAGCGGAGGATTTTGAACAGAGACTTAAAGCAGAACAAGTCAAGAAAGAGGAGCGAGCAGAGAATGCTATGGATATTTTGACACTCCATCTAGGAGATCATGTCCTCAGGAAAACAGAGGAGTGCACAACAGCACGTGATCTTTGGGCAGCACTAGAGAGGTTATACAACACCAAGACTCTACCGAGTCGGATTCATCTTTTGTATAAATTTTATACATTTAAGATGGATGGGTATAAGTCAATCGATCAAAACGTCGATGACTACTTGAAGACTGTTTCGGAGTTGGCTAGTGTAAAGGTTACAATTGCGGATGAAGTGCAGGCAATTCTACTACTCAGTTCCTTGCCACCACAATATGACTCCATGAAGGAGACATTGAAGTATGGTAGAGAGTCCATCTCTATTGAAGATGTGGTGAATGCGGCGAAATCGAAGGAAACTGAGATTAAAGCTAAGGGAATATCGACTTCACAAAGCACTGGTGAAGCGTATGTGGCTCCTGGGAGACAGCAAAATAGGGATCAACGAAATTCTGGGAATCGAGGCAGAAGCAGGTCGAAATCGGGAACAAAAGTCATATGCTGGTTTTGCAAGAAGGAATGACATGTGAAGGCTGATTGCTATGCTTGGAAGAAGCGGAAGGGCGGCGATGATGAAGATGCCACGGCAGCGGTTGTCATCGAAAAATCAGCAGGAGTTGAAGCGTTATCAGTCTCGGAAAATTGGCATCTAGAGAGGTGGGTGATTGATTCGGGTTGTTCATATCACATGACCTCAAGGAGAGACTGGTTTGATACATTTGAGGAGCTAAACTCTGGACAAGTGCTACTAGGGGATGACTATTCTGTGGAGGTTAAAGGAATAGGTTCCATCAATATAAAAGCATGTGGTGGCACGGTGAAGACATTGACGAATGTCAGGTATATTCCTAATCTGAAGAGAAATTTAATATCTACAAGTACATTGGATAAGCTTGGGTTTGATCATGCTGGAGGCGAAGGAAAAACAAGGTTCTATTAGAATGGGAAGATGGGTCTTCAAAGCACTCTATGCGGTTCTTTGTATTTGCTTGATATAGAGACTGTGGTAGGACAGTCAAACATAAGTGTTACCAGGAAACCAGCCAAAGACGAGACGGTTTTGTGGCATAGAAGGTTGGGACACATGAGCATGAAGAATCTGATGATCTTGGTAAAAAGAGGCATCATTGACAATAGAAGGATTGGGGAGATGGATTTCTGTGAGAGTTGTGTAATGGGGAAGACCAAGAGACTGAGCTTCAACATTGGGAAACACAATTCAGGAGAAACGCTGAGATATGTTCACTCAGATCTTTGGGGATCTCCATCGGTCACTCCAAGTATCTCTGGTAAGCAGTATTTCCAGTCTATCATTGATGATTACACTAGAAAGGTGTGGGTGTTCTTCTTGTCTGTTAAGAGTGAAGCTTTCACAAAGTTCTGTGAATGTAAGAAACTGGTTGAGAATCAGATAAACAAGAAAGTGAAATGTCTGAGAACAGATAATGGGTTGGAGTTTGTGAACAAAGACTTCGACGGGTTTTGCAAGCAGCATGGAATTGAGAGTCACAAGACTTGTGCATATACTCCACAGCAAAATGGAGTTGCGGAATGCATGAACTGAACAATAATGGAGAAGGTGCGTTGTATACTGGATGAAAGTGATTTAGGTGAAGAATTCTGGGCTGAGGCGGTTAGCACAGCTGTGTACCAAATTAATAGAAGCCCATCATCGGCCTTAGATGGCGGTATTCCTGAGGAACTTTGGCTGGGAAGAAAGCCGGGTTATGGACACATGAGAAGATTTGGGTCATTGGTCTATGTTCATGTAGATCAAGGGAAGTTAAGACCAAGAGCTATGAAGGGAATTTTCATAAGCTATCCGGAGGGAGTCAAAGGTACAAGGTATGGCTTCTGGATGAATTAAAATGTGTGATTAGCAGGAATGTGGTCTTTGTGGAAGATACAGTATTCAAAGACTTGAGGAATAAAGTTTATGTGGAAGAAACTGCGCAGAAGAGCCTGACTTCTGAGAGTGTATCGATCGATACCATCCCAAGTATCGATCGACACGGACACGAAAAAGAAAAGTCTCGTGAGCCTTATGAGGTGGTGTCGATCGATGCCATCCCGAGTATCGATCGACACCGAGGAGGACCAGATGCGACAACTTCTGTTACTGAAGATAATGGCCAAGTTGGATCTTCAGGTGGAGCTGTTGGAGATCAGGAAACATATGATGTACCTCTAGAAGATTGGGAGTTAGCTCGAAACAGGTCTAAACGAGTAACAAGGCGACCTGAATATCTTGATGATTATGATTTAGCGAGCTTCGCCTTAATCGCTGCTGTCGAGATAAGTTCTGAAGAACCTAGGGACTATCAGGAAGCTGTTGAAAGCAGGGATAAAGCTTTCTGGAATGGAGGTATGGTTGAAGAGAAGAGTTCTCTAGATAAGAACAAGACTTGGAGGTTGGTTAAAAGACCTAAAGATAGGAAAGTGATTGGTTGCAAATGGGTTTACAGGTTGAAGCCGGGTATCCCAGGGGTAGAAGAACCGAGATATAAAGCTAGATTGGTAGCCAAGGGGTATTCTCAGAAAGAAGGGATTGACTATCAAGAAGTGTTTGCTCCAGTTGTGAAGCATTTTTCTATAAGGTTTCTTCTATCGGTTACAGCAAATATGGATCTGGAATTAGAATAGCTTGATGTCAAGACTGCGTTTCTTCATGATTTACTTGAAGAGGAGATCTATTTGGAGCAGCCTGAAGGTTTTGTGGTTAAAGGAAAAGAGGACCACGTTTGCTTGTTGGAAAAGGCGTTGTATGGACTTAAGCAAGCTCCAAGGCAATGGAACAAGTGCTTTGATCAATTTGTGGTAAGTCATGGATTCAAAAGGAGTGAGTTCGATCACTGTGTTTACATAAAGGAGAGCAAAGGTAATTGTTTCATCTACCTACTCATGTATGTTGATGACATGCTAATTGCTTCAAAGGATAAGAAGGAGATACATATTGTGAAAGATTTGTTGAGCAGTAGATTTGAGATGAAAGATCTAGGAGCTGCAAGAAGGATTCTTGGGATGGATATAACGAGGGATCGTGAAGGTGGAGCTCTCACCTTGTCTCAATCTGGTTACATCAAGAAGATTCTGCAGGTATTCAATATGGATGAAGCTAGATCAGTTTCTACACCTATCGGTTCGCACTTCAAGTTGTCTGCTGTGAAAGATGATGAGGCAGAGACAATTTTGGATGATATTCCATACTCAAATGCTATTGGGAGTATCATGTATGTGATGCTAGGGACTAGGTGTGATCTCGCGTATGCGGTTGGCTTGGTTAGTAGGTTCATGAGTAAGCCAAGCATGATACATTGGACTGCTGTAAAGTGGGTGCTAAGGTACTTGAAAGGTGCCCAGGATCGAAAGATTGTGTTCAGGAAAACAAAGGATTTTAAGGTTAAAAGTTTCTGTGATTCTGACTTTGCATCAGATCTGGACAGAATTAGATCGATTTCAGGTTATGTTTCCACTGCTGGTGGGACGGCTATAAGCTAGAAATCGAGTCTTCAACATGTCGTCGCGCTGTCTACAACTGAGGCAGAGTATATGGCGTTGGTAGAAGCTGTGAAAGAAGCTATTTGGCTAAAAGGTTTGACTGAGGAGTTCAGATTCAAACAAGACATGGTAGAGATCTGGTGTGATTCTTAGAGTGCCTTGAGTTTAGCCAAGAACAACGTTCATCATGAGAGGACAAAGCATATTAACAGGAGGATGCATTTCATCAGGGATATTGCTGCTTCTGGTGAAGTGAAGCTGTCGAAGATCCCGACTGAGAGGAATCCGGCTGATATGTTGACAAAGGTACTTCATGTGGATAAGTTTGAGAAGGCTTTGAGTTTTCTCAACTTAGAAGAGCACTAAGGTGCTGGACTGTCTGGAGCGGCACATGAATGCAAAGATGAAGAAGTTATACTCGAAAATGATTGTCATCAATGTGGAGTTTGTTGGGCTTTGGTGTTGAAAATCATGAGTATTAACTAGGCCCGCGACTTGGGTTAGTCAATTAGGAATGTGTTTTTCCTATTGGGCTTTGGTATAGGTTTAAACCGTCTTAACTTTGTAATTGCACTAGTCTATATAAAGCTAGGCATGTGTGGGGGTTTTAGTATCCTGGAAATTCTAGAGAGAAACTAGAGAGATCTTTCTTGTTCTTAGAGAGATTGTGAGGAACCCTAATTCTTTGTAATCCGTGGTGATAGTGGATTACTGGAAAGCTCCAGGCCGAGACGTAGGATCACACATCGTGATCTGAAGTCGTTAATTATCTGTGTCTTTTATTTATTGCTCAATTTCTGCGATTATCAAAAACAAGGATCAAATCTCATCAATGACTTTTCTAGAGAAAGCCAATCGGGAACCGACGAACTTACATGGGAAAAACAAAAACGTCGTGCTCTTGTCTTTTTCGCAAGACAGTTGTTGGTGGTGAGTTTAGCCCGGTTTGAACCGAGATCGGCCCTATTGATCCCGGTTGACGACGGTTCGAATCCGGAAGGAAAGACCACGAAACGGTCGCCGATCTCCGAACTTGAAGGAATAGTCCACGAGAGACTGTTGACCGATAAGTTCGGTAAGAATCCGAATAAATGCCGAACTTGAATCTAGATCGGCGAATCACGCCCCTATCAACGATGGTTCAAGATCGGTAAAAAGAGACCAAGGCGACCAACCATCAAGCTCGGTGAAGGCCGAACTCAAATCCTTATCTCGAACCGAGATCGGCATGGTTGATCCCGATCGACGACGGTTTGAGATCAGTAGAAGAAAAAGATATCATACTATTATCGACCTGCGATATGCCGAGCTCGTAGGTATCAACCTGTCATAATCAGAATCCACTTCCGGGATTCGCGGAACTTTACGGAAAACACGGAAAAGCAAGATTAATTAGTTTTCTAATCCGAGATTAGCGGAGCTTTTCCCGGATTCGGGGAACTTGTCGAAGCCGCCAAGAAGGCTTATAAATAAGGATCCCCTCCTTCTAGCACCAGAAAGAAAGAAGGGATTTCAGAGAGAAAAAGTGAGAGCTTGAAATCCGATTTCGACTTCACTATCGACTTAAGAACATTTTTGTAACTTCCGACGAGTTCGATTTAATAAAAACAAGATACCAATCGATCTTTCAACTCTTTTTATCCTTGTGTGATTTATACAATCCACAATTGGCGCTAGAAGGAGGGGGTGACTTCCGGAGAGTTTCTCGGCTATATCGTGACTCAGAGGGGAATCGAGGCCAACCCCAAGCAAATCTCGGCGATCATCGACCTGCTATCCCCAACAACAAAACGAGAAGTTCAGCGATTGACTGGCCGTATCGCCGCGCTTAATCGATTCATCTCCCGATCGACAGACAAATGCCTACCTTTCTATCAACTACTCTGTGGCAACAAACATCTTGAATGGGACGACATATGCGAAGCCGCTTTTACACAACTTAAGAAACACATTTTGACTCTCCCGATCCTGGTCAAACCTGAGAACGGAGAAACTCTCTACCTTTATATCGCGATTTCCACATTGGCTGTCAGCGGGGTGCTGGTTCGGGAAGACCGAGGCGAGCTGAAGCCTATTTTCTACGTTAGCAAGTCGTTAGGCGAGGCCGAGGCACAATACCCCACACTTGAAAAACTCGCCCTTGCCGTGGTCACCGCAGCCCGAAAGCTTCGACCATACTTCCAAACACATTCAATCACCGTCCTCACCGACCAACCCCTGCGAGCTATTCCACACAGTCCGAGTCAGTCAGGCAGACTCGCCAAATGGGCAATCGAGCTAAGCGAGTACGATATCGATTACAAAGGTCGGACGACTATCAAATCACAAGTACTCGCCGATTTCCTCATCGAACTGCCTCAAGAATTTATCAATACCGACATCTCAATCACCGAACAATGGATCATGCACGTCGACGGGTCATCCTCCCATCGCGGGTCGGGAGTAGGCATCCGTCTACAGTCGCCAACTGGAGAAATCTTGGAGCAATCGTTCCGGCTGGAATTCAATGCATCAAACATCGAAGCCGAGTACGAAGCACTAATCGCCGGACTACGATTGGCTAGGGCCATCGGAGCGACTCGGGTACATGCATATTGCGACTCTCAGCTCGTCGCAAGCCAATTCAGCGGAGAGTACGACGCGAAGAACGAGCGAATGGATTCATACCTTCAACTCGTAAAAGAGCTCGCCTCCGATTTCAAGTCTTTCGACCTTACCAAAATTCCTCGAGGGGAGAACGCATCTGCCGACGCACTCGCCGCCCTTGCATCCAGCTCGGACCCTCATCTGAAGCGAACAATCCCGGTCGAAAGCATTCCAAAACCGAGTATCGAGAAACCAGAAGCATGTTTAGTAACAACGCGCGGCCGTAATTACGACGAACAACCGGTTGCAAACCTCAAAACGAGAAAGGCTAGAAAAGTACCATCCCGACAGATCGACCTGGAAACTACTCCCGAGCTAGACTTTGCGCAAAATCCCGATCTACGGGATCAGTCTGACGATGACATCGATGTAGAATTTGAGGGACTTCACGTCCCGATTGATATTGAGGCCGAAGAAGACGAGGAACCCGAGGATTGGACCACCGAACTCAAAATGTACATCTGCGACGGACAGGTCCCAACGGACAGATGGGCAGCTCGACGACTTAAGATGAGAGCAGCCTCGTACGTCGTCCTCGATGGGGAATTATTCCGATGGAGCGCCGCGGGAGTCCTGCTGGTATGCGTACCGAGTAACAACACTGACAAAGTCATGAGAAAGGTGCACGAAGGAACATGAGGAAATCATTCCGGTGGGCAATCCCTTGCTCTGAAAATAAAAAAGGCCAGTTACTATTGGCCGACCATGTTAAAAGACTGTGAGAAGTTCGTCGCAAAATGCGACAAGTGCCAACGACACGGTCCGATGATCAATCTACCTACCGAACTATTAGCAACGTCAACTGCACCTTACCCTTTTATGCGATGGGCGATGGACATCATCGGTCCACTACGGCGTTCAACGACACAAAAGCAGTTCATCCTCGTTATGACCGATTACTTCACCAAATGGGTTGAGGCCGAATCGTACGTCGAGATACAAGCTCTCAATGTTCAGAATTTTGTCTGGAATTATATCATATGCCGACATGGAGTGCCATATGAGATCATCACCGACAATGGACCACAGTTCATTTCAACGTCGTTCAGTGATTTATGTGCAAAGTGGAAAATCCGACTAAGTTTCTCCACACTGAGATACCCACAAGGCAACGGTCAGGCAGAAGCGACTAATAAAACCGTGATCGACGGACTCAAGAAGAGGTTGGATGCGAAGAAGGGACGATGGTCCGACGAGCTAGACGGAGTCCTCTGGTCTCATCGAACTACACCTCGGCGGTCTACCGGACAGTCTCCATTTTTGTTAGCATACGGGTCGGAGGCTTTATGTCCGGCCTAGATCTACATCCCGACCATACGCAGAACAATGCTAACACAAAATCCCGGCCTCAATGATAAAATGATGCTCGACAATCTCGACGGCCTGGAGGAACTGCGGGGACAAGCGTTACTCCGAATACAGAACAACAAGAAAGTACGAGGTCGACATTTTGAAGATGGTGACCTTGTTCTACAAAAAGTTTTCCAAGGGACCGAAGAGAAAAACGCTGGCAAGCTCGGCACCCATTGGGAAGGCCCATATCAGATAATGCGAGTCGTCAAACCAGGCGTCTACGAACTTATGAAGATGGACGGAACCCCGATCCCGAGATCATGGAACTCAATAAATCTCAAGCGCTATTATTACTAAGTTCGGCATCGCAAAAAAAAAAAAAAAATTATATGTAAGATGAACTACGATTGGCTTGATCCCTCTCACGGGGATACGTAGGCAACCCACCACGGATGCAGCTGTGACTAATATAAAATGTTTATTCCGCATCTTCACAAAGCCGAACTCGAAAAGTTCGCACTTTCAACAAAAAGCCGAACTCGAAAAGTTTGCACCTTCCAAAAAAAAAAAAAAAAAAAAACAACCACGAAAAGTTC
>PKMM01011668.1:200702-244278 GCA_002933915.1 Eutrema heterophyllum | reverse complement strand
AAAAAAAAAAAAAAAAAAAAAACCGAACATGAAAAGTTCGCATCTTCGAAAAACCGAACTTGAAAAGTTCGTACATAAACCATCGCGGTTTTCCACACCGACGCCCTGGCCAGGCGATCGGTATAAATGAATAAGCCGAGCTTTGTCTCGCATGCATCCTCATGGTGCTATGGATAACACACTTTCCATGTTAAGCCGGGACCAATTCCGCACTATATCTGCTCTCAGATCATCCGAGCTAAATAAGCCGAGTCAATCTCGTACACTCTGATTCGATCTGAGAAGACCTGGAGTATCTTAAGACGAGCTACCAATGCACTCTTATGCTAAGCTCCAAGGTAAAGCCGAACGTTTCCTCTCGCAAAACTAAGCCGATTTCTCAACAATCGCAAAATCGATAAGCCGGTTTCTCAACAGTCGCAAACTAGTAAGCCGATCTACGAATGATCGCCGATCTCGAATTGGTCGTAGAATCGAGTTCATCCTTTATACCCCGGCTAAGACCGTATCTATATATGGCCCCATTTTGGTATACGATGAACTCGAGAGGCTCGTATCATTTTACGACCTCACAAAAAGCCGAACTCGATATTCACATACGAACAAGATAAAGCCGAGATCGAAATCAAAACTGAAACAAAACAGAAGAAGAAATACCGAATTCATTAAAGCCCTCGTGGGCAAAAAGAGTTTAACAAAAAAAAAAAGGAAAAGAGTTTACACGAAAGCCCCTCGGGCATAAAAGAGTTCACCAAACCAGCAGAAGCAAATAAAAAAAATCAGACATCATCATCTCTCATTTCTCTTGCTCGGTCGCCCGATATCGCGGGCCGATTTGAACCAAACGTATCCAGACCCGGAGGGACTTATACCCTAATCGGTTGGGAGATCTCCGGATGAATGGGATCGATGAACGGCGACAATGTGATTCATACTCTGCCGACTTCTCAGCCTTAAGCTTCTTCAGCTTTTCAATGCGGGCCGGCGGAACAGCGATGCCGTATTTCTTTTCAAGAACGTCACAAAAGCTGAGAACTCCATGGAGCTGGTTGATGCCGAGGAACGGTGTCTTTCGCCGATCAATCGTAGCAAGATGCTCCTTCACCTTTTGGAGGCGAGCTTGACACTTCTTCGTCACCTCTTTTCTCTTCTCGATATCCCTTGTACGGGTCCCCTTCAGACGAATCACCTCGTCCTTCAGCTCTTGGACGACCGCGTCCCTGTCTGCCTTAACCTCGGCATACGCCTTTCTTGCGACGAGCAGCTCCATTTTAAGTTCGGCAAAAGCCACGCCGCCGGCTTCCGATCTCGCCTGCTCAACAAGCAGCTCCTTATGCAGTTCCTTGGCAACATCTCCAACCTCGATAGCCTCACGACGCGCGATACCAAGCTCGCGGTCGTAAGTTCCAACAAGCTCGTTCGTCTGAGCCACCATCTGCAAAGGGGATAAAAGAAGGTCGTCATTTGCCGTAACTCAGATCAAAAAAAAAAAAAAAAAAAAAAAAAGAGAGAGTTCGCTTACGTCGACAGTAGTACAAGCTAGCTTCTTATAAGCATCAGACTGGAAAAGGTCTTTGGTTGGAGGCAGCTATTGGATGCCGAAAGTCAGTTGACGATACAGATCGGCGCACGCTCCCGCATCATTAATAACAGGCTCGTCCTTGTCGTAATCGAACTTGACAGAATGGGCCGATGGTCCGGCAGTTTGTTGTCTTTTCGAGACGGCAGACCATTCTGAGAGATTTTCCCCATCAATCTCGGTACGCACCGCCATTAAATTATCGCCTGCCTGGGGGGAGCTCGGTCCTTTCGCAGCCTGCCTCGCCAACCTTTTTGACGAACTCTTCTTCTTCTTCTTCTTCTTCCGCCTTTCGGCCTCCAGATCGGTTTCGGGATTCACTTCCCCTTCGAGAGGAACCTGCTTTTCTCTCTCCACCGTCTCCTCTTCGGCAGCCTGCTCCTCAGCAACGACCTGCTCGACCTGTTGGTTGGGAGAAACCTCGGCAAGGTCCTTGTCGTCGTCCTCGAGATCGTAATCGATGTCAGGAATGTCATCGATCTTCATCTTCCTCGTCCTTTTCCTACCAAGTGGATTGGCTGTAGCAGAAGCAATTCGGAATTAGAAATATACCAATGTCAAACGAAATGAAAATAATTGCCGAAGACGTACTTCTAAGGATTCGTTTAGCCTTCAGATCGAGCTTCTCCTGATATGCTTCCGGCCAACGAACTTTTCCAGCTACACTCAACCTTTTCTCGTGCTCAGACGTAAAACCTTCGATCGTTGTATGACGGACTGAAAAGACAAAATTGAAAACGGTTAGATAAGACAAAACAAAAAAAAGGCGAAGCAAAGACCAATATCTACCGATGGGGATCCTCCATCGAGTCCGGTAATTGCCATCGGGCCGTTCTACTGAAAGGTCGTCAATCTGGAGATAAAAGTAGCGAATATTCCAACTGTTGACCTTGCTCGGTTTGTTTCCCGTCACGAGGTCATATTCCGGTTTCGCGTTAGCCGATAAGTACCAAGGCTTCTGTTTGGCAATATTCTCGCGGAAGAGCCTCTCAAATACCCGAACGTCAACCGGGATGTCGCAATCCTCCCCAAGGACTAGAAACCCGACGATGTTGATGATCGTGGCAGGTTGAAGTTGGGATATCGCCACGCCCCGACGTGCGCAGTACAAGTAAAGCAGCTCGGGCAGAGGAAATTTGAGTCCGCAACTTCTGAAATAATCTTCATAAACGCAGACGTAACCCTCAGGAGCATCCCAAGGTCTCTGATCCTCATCCGGGATACGAAAGACAATATCGTAAGGAGCTCCACATCGCTCCAAAGTTTGTCGAACAGTAACCCTGGTTGATCGGGTCGGTCCGACGGTGGGCGGCTTTATGACTTTGTGAACTGCCAACGGAACGACATTCTCTGCCGGAGAGACCTTTTCTTCTTCAGCCTCGGCCAGCTCGATAGCCAACCTCCCATCAAGCCGAACTTGCTCGCTCACCTCGATAAGTTGTCTACTGCCGAGGTCAGCTGTCAATTCAGGCCGAACTTGATCACCTTCGACAACATGCTCATCTACGACCCGAACTCGAGCATCCGTTTCGCGACTATCTCTGTCCATAAGACGCAGAACTTGAATAGCAGCTCGGGAACAACTAGGAACGGCAGAAGCATGACGCGAGATCCGTCTGACCAATTCTCGTCGAACGCCACTCAGACCATCATCAGATGAATCAGCCGGATCTGACGAAGAGACGAACAACATAAGATCGATGTTTGGTCATTAACAGAGGACGAAGAAGAACCGGAACTCATGTCGATCCAGTGAAATAAAACTGAAGCAACTTGAGGAAGAACAGCTTGAAGATGGATCGGAAAGTTTGAGGATCTTCAAAGCAGATCGGAGGAATCACGGCGGAGGAAGATCGAAAAAGTTTAAACGCAAAAAAAAACTAGAGAGAATGGAGAGCGCTAGAGAGAGAAAGTGGCGTACCTTTTATAAAGCGAGATAATGAAGTAAAGGATCGGAAGGGGTCGAGGTATTTATAGAGAGAAAAGCAATTATGGTGACCCCTCGATTTCTGCGACGGTTAAAGGAGCCGAATCGTCGCGATCCCTTGATTTCCGCAACGGTTAAAGGAGCCGAATCGTCGCGATCCCTTGATTTCCGCAACGGTTAAAGGAAACCGGACCGACGCGCCTCTTCGAGTTTTGCCGAACTCAGAAGATATTCGATGAAGAAACCGCTGAAATTCGGATCAAGAAAAGAACCGATCTCAATTCCAACCGGACTAAAATTTCTTCAGTAACTTCGCCGAACTCAAAACTCATTCGCCGAACTGGGGGGGGGGGACTAATTGTTGGTGGTGAGTTTAGCACTCCCCGGTTTAGCCCGGTTTGAACCGAGACCGGCCCTATTGATCCCGGTTGACGACGGTTCGAACCCGGAAGGAAAGACCACGAAACGGTCGCCAATCTCCGAACTTGAAGGAATAGTACACGAGAGACTGTTGACCGATAAGTTCGGTAAGAATCCGAATAAATGCCGAACTTGAATCTAGATCGGCGAATCACGCCCCGATCAACGATGGTTCAAGATCGGTAAAAAGAGACCAAGACGACCAAGCATCAAGCTCGGTGAAGGCCGAACTCAAATCCTTATCTCGAACCGAGATCGGCCTGGTTAATCCCGATCGACGACGGTTTGAGATCAGTAGAAGGAAAAGGCATCATACTATTACCGACCTGCGATGTGCCGAGCTTGTAGGTATCAACCTGTCATAATCAGAATCCACTTTCGGGATTCGCGGAACTTTACGGAAAATACGGAAAAGCAAGATTAATTAGTTTTCTAATCCGGGATTCGCGGAGCTTTTCCCGGATTCGGGGAACTTGTCGAAGCCGCCAAGGAGGCTTATAAATAAGGATCCCCTCCTTCTAGCACCAGAAAGAAAGAAGGGATTTCAAAGAGAAAAAGTGAGAGCTCAAAATCCTATTTCGACTTCACTATCGACTTAAGAACATTTTTGTAACTTCCGACGAGTTCGATTTAATAAAAACAAGATACCGATCGATCTTTCAACTCTTTTTATCCTTGTGTGATTTATACAATCCACAACAGTCAGCACATATATTTTCCGTACGAGGGATATGACATAAGCTAAAGGTATTAAAAGATCGCCTAAGAAATTTAAAGTCCTCAAGCTCCGCCTAAGATGTAGGATATTAGTACCAAGTGTCGCAACCCATCAATGTCCGCTGCGAGAGTCTGTAGCATGCCATGAACCGTCCACTTTGCACAACGGAAGGTTTGACGAGAGAAGATTTGGGATCTAGATAGGAATGAAAATTCAAAGGGTGGATTTTAGATAGGAATGAAAATTCAAAGGTGTAGGCAGCATGTAAGCAGTTTATGCGTTATGTTAGCCGTTTTAGGTGGTCTATGCGTTTTGTTCTCCTGATACAAATTTTGTTATTTATACTTTAAAAGCTTTGCACTTTTATTAAATTACACCATCTAAAACCATCTAAAAGCTTTCACTTAAATTATGTATACATTGACATTGGGTCACGGTCTTCGGCTTAACGTCTACAATTTATTCGACATTGTTTAAAAAAAAAAAATCATGAATAGAAACGTTCAATCAAAATGCAATTATTAGTTGACAAAAAATGTAACCTATCAATTCTATTGTTTTTTTATCATGTTATCTTATTAGTACTCTGTTATAGGATGTATGATATACAAATTTATACACAACAATTAATCTTTCTAAAATCACATAGATTTTGAATAGACGTTTCAAACGTAAAATGTTTGATAGTCGCCAATTTAGCGCCTAATTTTGCTTTTATTTTTAAATTTCTTTCCTGGAAATGAAATATACAAACGTTTAATAATAATAATAATAAAAATATAGGGATACTTGAAAAGATAATAATAATTCAAAGTGTAGTCCAAAACCACACACACAAGAGAAGAGGAGGCAATGGTGGTCTTATCCAGCATCTTCTCCATGACCAGAGCTTCAACGGCTATGGCGTCTCTAACGAACGACTCACCATCTCCTCTTCCTCCTTCGAATCCTACGAAGAAGCCAACGAGTCTCAGTGTCAGAACAGAAACCGGAAATCAAAATCAGCCATCACGGAAGCAACGGCGAGGCAAGAAGCCCTCGATAGCTCAGATCGAGCGAGCATTTGGCGCTGGATCATATCGTGATTCTGAAGGGTATATCTAAACAATCACGATTCTGAGATCTGATAATTGTAATTCTAACTCCGAGAATTCTGAAACTTGTTTGCTCTTTTTCTTTTTCTTTTTCTGAAAGGGAAATGGATATGAATACAGTATTCGATGAGCTTCTATTGGGTCATGCTAATAAATTCGAAGGAAAACTTGAGAAGAAGCTACGAGAGATCGGCGAAATCTTCGCTGATCGAACCGAGTCTAAGTTTCGTTCCTCCGGTTAGTTTATTTTTCTCAAAAATCTGCTTCTTGTTATTATTGTTCGAACACAGTGATAATATCTTTCCTAATGACCATCATCTAATTCCATAATCGGATGATTGATGTTGCAGGTAAACCAGTTTTGATGTTTACAATTCAATGGATTCTTCCCATATGGATTTTGTCTCTGCTCTTAGCTTGTGGAGTTATTAAACTTCCCTTTAGCTTCCCATTACTTGATGACTTGATCATGTGATTGTACAATATTATCTTACATGAAGAATAGTGTCCTTATATTCTGATATCAAACAGGTCTTTGAACCAGATGAAGATTGGTTTAATTAGGTTGAATAAGACAAAGTCACACGTATCACTCTCACATGTGAAGGTATTGTAAACGACTAAGTATATAAAGTCGTATCTTCGTCTAGGTTCATTAGTCGAGAACATTCCCGAGATATTAGGGGTTGTGAAGTGTTTGACCGGAGCTCGAGCTTGAGTTGTTCTAGTGGATTTGGGAAGTTCTCCGGCGAGATGTAGGGTGCTAGTTAACGTCCCGAACTCGTTAAATTTCAGTGTCGATTATTCTCTCTCTTTCAACTCTTCTCCAAGCGAAATCATCCAAGTTTTGATCCAAGATCCGAAAGTCGAATCGAAGTCAAGGTTGCACATTATATAACACATATACCATGACCATATGATAGAAATCTTGATATGTTTTAGTAACCTATTTACCAAAACCTAACGTCAAAAGCTCCAACATATTTGATTGGTGATTCGTAAAATAACGAGATTTCTGTGATCATTTTACTAATCTTGGTTAGAAAGGTGTATGCATAAATACTTCCCCGCAAAAAAATTAAGGTTAAGAAATATAGTTTTGCAGCTTTGGTTAAGCTAATAAAAATAAAGTTTACACTAAACGAATTTTATTTTACATCTCATTTTGTTTATTGTTCAATCATTTCATCGTTTTACAGACTATATACAAATAGAAATCCTATATCAAATATGGGATTGTAGCAGCAAAATAATCAATACCTATTTACAAAAGAATAGTCTCTCACTCTCTCTACTAATTGGACGGTGAGTCAAAATTTAGAATATGAAGCTGGCCATTTTACGTAATTAGCGGTAGGTGGCCAACCATTCTCACTCTCTTCATCGCATTTCTTAATTTTTATTTTATTAGAAAAATAATCGTGTCATCTTTTAAAATTTATGACTGTAAAGCTTTATATGAGCTATTATATTGCATAGGTACACATGGCTTTGTAATTTAATATAAAAATGTGCTATAACAGATTATTAGGTGTCTAACCCACGCCTTAAGGCACGGCGCGGATCAATATCTTAAAACCGAATAAAAATAATACAAAAATTAACTATCTCAAACCGAATAAAAATAAAACATGTATTTGAGATTAACGCCATGAAAATAGAGCAACAATAAAAGTCCAATATTAATCCAAAATTAAAAACACAAAAACCAAAACCAATGAAGTGTGTAAAAGTCACAAACAAAATAAAATTACGACAAACGCGAATTCTTATAGATATTATGAAACACGTCTTTGTAGACAACATTCATTGTCTTACGTTGTGGTTTACCATTGGAATCAGTAATTAGAAACTTCAATCATTCCCTTAACGTAACCCTAGAGACATCAACATAAAGCTGACCATGACAAAACACCGACTTAGGTAAGTACAACCCAACTTTTTGCAGAGTTTGACCCTGAATTTTATTAATCGTCATAGCAAACGTTATAGCAATGGGAAATTGTCTACGCATTCTAAAGGGGAACCTTGCTTCCGGAGGCGAAACAAACATTCTAGGTATGAGTACCTTTTTGCCGACTTTATCACCGCTTATAAGACTAGCCTCGATAACATGTTTAGCTAACTGAGTAATAAGAAATCTTGTCCCATTACATAAACCTCCTCGAGGGTCAATGTTCCTAAGCAACATGGTCGGAGCACCAATCTTCAACTTTAAACAGTGATTTGGCAGACCAGATACCTTGATACTGTTTAGATATTCTTGAGTATAAATCATATCATCGATCTTGCTTGTGTCCGAAGTATCAATGCTATAAGAACTAAGATATTCATGTTCATCACTTGAATTCAAAATTAAAAAAAGTTATATCGAATGGAAGCCAAGAATCATAAACGTACACAAAAACACACTAAAATTACATGCAAGATGTGACAACATAAAATCATTTATAACATCAACATTTTGATTACGGGGACTCAGAATAGCTCTTTTCTGGAAAAATTTAGAGTCACGTGTCGTTGCATACATTCAACCGTAAACCTTTGTTACATTATTTTTCACGGGTTTGCCATCTTCAATTATCAATAAATTCGATGGGATATCGATCTCAACTTCTCCTGTATTGGGCTCATTAATTTTCCCATCACCGATATCCAATATCCATTTTGCAAAGTCTTTTAATTCTTGATCCATAACACTACCAGTGCCACGAAGAAGCATCATATTCGTTTTTAGTTCCAAAACCTTGCAATCAGACCAAATAGGAGACGAATTCATCTATACTCCCTTTCTCTCTATGTCTCCCCCTCTCTCTCTCCATCTATACATGTCCCTTAAAGCTTTAACTCTCTCTCTCTCTCCCTCTCTATCTCTCTCTCCATATATCTCTCCTTCTATCTCTCTCTCTCTTGCTCTCCTTCTCTCTTCCTCTCTCCCTCGTCCGATATTGTATATATCATACAATTGAGACAATGAGACAATAACATTAATAGTAAGAAGAGTTTCAAAAACACTCAATTGTCACCTACTATCTTTATCGATTGGCGCAATATTTTCTGTAAACGTCATTATAAGACTCCAAAATGTTTCATGTTCATCAACATCAACAAAATATTTCGTTTTTTTAAAAATCTTTTTTTACACATACTCAATCTTTATTCTCCACATATTCATGCAATATTTCTTACATATGGTTGTAACATCAAGGAAATAGAAATCATAGAGCAAGCGAATGTAATGAATAATGTCTCTTTTACTTACACAATATATTCACGGGCAGTTTTCTCTCTCCCTCTAACTAATTCTTGCTTTCTCTCCCTCGGTGGAACTCTCTACCTGTTTTGCCACCAATATATATTTTTCTTGTCGGTTCTTACCTTCCTCCCAAACGCGGGTACGAAACCACTAATTTAAATTGTATATCTAAATTTGAAAACAAAATTACAGCAAAAATATAATTATCATATTAACTACATTAAAGTATCATATATATGTTACCTTCGATTAAAAATATTTTTAGAAAAAATGAATCCCAAAATATGTTTCTTTCTCATATTTTCCTTCTTCTTCTTCAACATCTTCAACATTTTAGTCCTCTTTTTCATCGTATTTGTCTGCTCCAACTTCTTTTTCTTTTTTCTTTCAGTGTTTCTTCGGCTTCTTCTTCCTTATCATTCTTCATCGTCTTCTTCTTCTCGACATCCTCTTATTCCGGTTTTTCTTCGTCTTCTACTTCTTCTGCTTTATCTTCTTCTTCTTCTTATTCCTCTTCTTTATATTTTGCTTTTTCTTCTTCCTCGTATTTTACTTTTTTTTTGCATCATCTTGGGCTTCTTCTTTTTCATAATCTTTGCCTTCTTCGACATATGCTTATTTTTCTTCCGGTTTTTATTTGTTTTCTTCTTCCTTCTCCTAATTCATCGCATTTGTCTTCTCTGTATTCTCTGGTTTCTTATTATTCAGATTTTTCTTAGCCTCCTTCCCCATCTTCACCTTCTCATACTTTGTCATATTTATATTTCGGGTCTCCTTCCTCATCTTTAACGTATGTGTCCTCATATTTTATGAATTCTTCTTCATTAGCTTTGTTGTCTTCTTCATTCTTTTTTTTTTTTCATCTTCCTCGTCTTTTCCTTCTTCATCTTCATCGTCTCCGACTTCGACTTCCACTACTTCTTTTTTTATCTTCTTTGTCTTCTCCGACTTATTCTTCTTCTTTTTTCATTCAGTTTTTCTTCGCCTTCTTTTTCTGGTTTTTCTAGTTTTTCTTCTTTCTATTATTCTTACTTATGTCATCTTCGTCTTCTTCTTCTTTATCTCACAATTTACCTTCTTTCGCGTATTTTCCTTCTTCTTTTTCATCGTCTTTGACTTCTTTTTCAGCATATTCGTATTCTCCGACTTCTTCTGCTTCTTCTTTTTCCAATTTCTTCTCCTCTTCTTTTTCCTCTTCTCCTTCATATTATTTGTCTTATTTAAATTCTTATTCTTCTGATTTTTCTAAGTCGTTCTCCTCATCTTCACTTTCTTCTACTTCGTCTACATCATCTTATGGTTTTCTTCATCTTTAACTTTTCTGACTTCTTATTTATTTTCTTTCGGTTCTCTTCTTTTTCGTCTTCTTCCTCGTCTCTTTCGATATCTTCGTCGTCTTTTTCGACCTTTTTTCTTCTTCCTCTTCGTCTTCGTTGCCTAAACCCCCTCTCTCTCTTTATATCCCTCCCTCCCTCCCTCCCTCTCTCTGTCCCTCATTCTCTTCCTCTCGCTTTCCCTCCCTCCCTCTATATATATATTCCTAACTTAGATCTCCCTTGGTTCTTCCTTCTCTTTTTTCTCCTTCATGAAAGATAAATTCTACAATTGATAGCTTTAATCTTGTCTCCTTTACCTTCTCCTTCTTTCTTTTGTTCTCTTTGTTTACCTTCAAGCGTCTCTGCCATCTCGTTCGTCTCCTTCTTCATATCAACCATATATTTCTTCATTGTCAAAATATCTTCCTCGTTTCACCCACTGTTTCCTTGTAGCTTCCGTGTTATTCCTCAAGCAATACAAATAGGGGTTGGACCCGGTTTAGTATTATCGAATTCAATATCTCAGAAATCTCTTTGATCATAAATCCATATGTTTTGTTGGTCGTTGCCATTTTCTCCACGAACAGTGCCATTTTCTAAATACTCTATCATTTCAAGTAGTCTCTTTATTAACACAAAATTTAAGGGTTACTATTACAAACCCAAGCAAATCAAACATACATATTTCGAAGTACTTATTGAAGTTGTGCCAAAATGCATAATAGCAAATATATCAATTATGGTTGATTAAGAAGTTTACATTAGAATAAAATAAAGAAAAATAGAAATAATTATAAAAAAGTAAGATAACTATCACCAAGAAAACTATATTTACATGTCCTTGAAGGCTTTAACTTCCTTATCAACCAGATTAAACAAAAAATTTGGAACACGGAAGAGACGAACTAACGAGATAGAATGTCGATCTACTACATGTACCTGAAGGCTTTAACTCTCTCTCCCTCCCTCCTTCTCTCTCTCTCTCTCTCTCTCTCTCTCTCTCTCTCCCTCCCTCCCTTCTTCTCTCTCTCTCTCTCTCCCTCCCTTCTCTCTCTCTAATTTAGATATCCCTTGGTTCTTCCTCGAGAATCTCCAACATATTCTGAAAGTTTTTTCAAAGATTCCCGTACACAATCCAAAAAATTTCTTCTGCACTATCATCAATATCAAACTCGTATAATCTCTAACCAACACGCGATTAGGGGTAACATGTATTCTTCTTTTACCCCATATTCTTACAACGTCGTCCAATTCGGGACCTCCAACCTAGAATAAAACAGTCCAAATATAGCAAGTCTCTAACCGAAACCGAAAGAAAGGAAATAGCCTCAAATTTCACATATGGTTCTTTCTCGATAATCATCAACATGTTCTTCTTCTTTTTCTCCTTCAAAAAAGATCTCTGTATATGGTATACATATATGTTTAATTTTGGTTTCTTATCTTGAAAGTCAATATTCTAAAAATTACTTGTTCTCCTTCTTCTTCTTTTCTTCTTAAAAGTCAATGTTTGACTTTAACTCGCCAATTAGATTTATATAGATTCAAATCCAAAATATTATCTAAGATAAAACCAAAAGAAAGGAAAAGCAAACGTTATGATACATTTTTTCTTCTTCTTTATGTTTCAATTTTCTTATTTATCATCTTTTTCTTCTTCTTTATGTTTTGATTTTCTTATTTATCATATTTTCTTTACTTTACTTATTTATGCTTTCACCTTCTTTTTTTCTTTATCTTTCAGTTTTTTTTCTTCTTTGTATTTTCCTTATTCTTTTTCATGGTCTTCGACTTCTCATTCTCTTTTTTTCCGGTTTTTATTCGTCTTCTTCTTTCTCCCATTCCAACACCTTTGTCTTCTTCTGGTTTTTCTTCTCCAAATTCTTCATCTTCTTCTCCTTCTTATTCTTCAACATCTTCGTCTTGTCCTAATTTTTCTTATTCTTATTATGATTTTTATTTTTCTTTTCTTCGGTTTCTTCCTTTTTATTCTTTTTTCATTGACTTCGCCTTCCTCTTCTTCCTCTTATTCATCTTTCGGATTTTGTTCTTCCTCATCCTTTTCTTCTTTTTTTTCATCGTCTTCGACTTCTTCTTCTCCTTCTTCCTCTTATTTATCTTTCGATTTTCTTATTCCTCATATTTTCTTTCCTATTCTTCATCGTCTTCGACTTCTATCTATTCCTCCTCTTCTTTTCTTCTTATTCATCTTTCGGATTTTCTTCTTCCTTGTCTTTTCCTTCTTCTTCATCATCGTCTTCGACTTCTACTTCTTCTTCTTTGACTTCTTCCTCTTATATATCTTTCGATTTTCTTATTCCTCATCGTCTTCGACTTATACTTCTTCTTCCTACGATGTTGTGTCTTTTCCTTCTTCCTCTTCTGCTTTGTCTTATTCTTCTTCCTCTTTTGTTTTTTTTTCTTCCTAGTATTTTCCTACTTCTTT
Source organism: Eutrema heterophyllum (assembly GCA_002933915.1). NCBI lineage: Eukaryota > Viridiplantae > Streptophyta > Magnoliopsida > Brassicales > Brassicaceae > Eutrema > Eutrema heterophyllum. Next base: position 231,522 of record PKMM01011668.1, on the reverse strand, counting down.
TTCATCGTCTTTGACTTCTTCTTCATCATCTTTATATTCTCTGATTTCTTCTTCTTTCGGGTTTTATTAGCCTTCTTCTTACTTCTTCTTGGTCTCCTTTGCCTTATCCAAATTCTTCTTCTTCTGGTTTTTCTTCGTCTCTTTATCATCTTCACTTTCTTCTACTTCGTCTTCTGATTTTCTTCTTCTTTTACTTTGTTTTCTTCATTTTCCGGTTTTTCTTCTTCAACTCCAAATTCCTAATCTTCTTATCCTTATTCTTCTTCACTATTTCGTGTTGCAATTCCTCTTCTTATTATATATGGTTTTTATTCGGCTTTTTGTTCAACTTCTCCCTCGTCTTTTTCGACTTCTTCGTCATTAGCTTCGTCTTCTTCTTTATATTTTGATTTTATCATTATTCTCCTCTTCTTCTTCTTCTTTTTCTTCTACTTCATCATCGCCTCCGATTTCTTCTTTTTATTTTTCTTTGTCTTGTTCTTCCCTCTCATTGTTCATTGTCTTCGTCTTTTCAGAATTCTTATTCTTCTGGTTCTTCTTTCTCTCGTCTTCGTCTTCTTATTCGTTAATTTACTTTTACATATCTAATAAATGTACATTATTAGAATGTATAATAAGTATTAATTTTCAGAGCGCAGGTAAACAACCCCAAGATATACATCGTTTAATTTTATTTGATTAGAGGATACACATAGATTATATAATAAGTATTAATTTTCAGAGCTTAGGTAAACAACCCCTTTGCATAAATGTACATACAATAACGTCTTGGTCTTTTGAACTCTTGAGTGTCAATTTAAGTAATGTTTTAGCCTTATAAATTTGATCTTACGAACAAACTTAGTGTGGTTTTTGTGATATTTTAAATTTGTGTGGATTTATGTATGTTGTAGTTTTTGAATTGGTTTTGGTCTCAATCTTTAGTACATCCCCTCTCCTTTGTACCGACTTAATTGGTTGTCTATTTTTATCAACAAATGGAGATGTCTCAATACATGTTTATATGGTGATTATCAAGTACAATCTCAAATATCAACAAAAAGCATGAAAAATATCATAAGAAATATAGAAAATGAATCCTCACTGATGAGTTAATAAAAAAATGATTTACCTATTTATCTAACCACCCAATCAGCTTAATTGTTGTCCCAAGGTAACCCGCCAATATTAAGTTCCGCACTCGACATTGTCTTTTTTTTTTTGTAAAAGACCCGACATAGTCTTTCTATACCGCTTATCAATATTAGTAAATGAAATATTTGTAAATATAATTAATGTTTGTAAGTTTAGAAAATATAAATAAAATATTTATACAAATCTAAATAGTTTTTATTCGCTCTACTAATCGCATATGATTTGTGAAAATAGATGTAGATCAAAAGAGGCCTAAGAAAAACTATTTCATGAATCGACAAAGGAAATTTTCCCACACAAAAAGAGTTTAATATGAAATTACCATAAGGCGAATAAAAAAGACAATTAAACTGAGATTTTGATAGTCAAACTACCGATTACCATAAACTCGACCTGGTTCGCATTTGAAGCGTCGTAATTCAACTGTGCTTGTATCGCCATCTATTTTTCCGTCCAAAACAGAGAAGAAACGTTCCTAGCTTTGTTTTTTTTGGATCAAAGAAGGATGAATAAGAATAAGAGTTTTTTCAAAAAGTTGAAGTGATTTCTGAGTTTTTTTTTCCAGATGTATGTGTTTTTATATGAGAAGCAAACAAAAACCATGGTTCAACTAATTGTGATCATATTTACCTTCATGGAGCAAACATGCAGTTTGGCTTCGGCATCCAAAACGGTTTGCATTATTGCTTTCTCTGTGAAAGCTTTACTTAAAACTTCATAACTTGATGATTCTGCAAACACATGTGAGATGTTTAAAGGAGCAGAGAACCATTAGCATATGAGAAACGCAACCAAAATTATGTGAGAAGAAATGCTAACCAAAAGGAATGAGAACTCTCTGCTTCGTATAATTACATAACATTGAGTTGTGTACAAATACCATACCCGACCAATGCCAACACCACTAAAAGATCGAATAGCACATCTCCAAAATGAGAAATACAAGAGGAATATTGCTTTGATGTGAGTTAGGCATAAACATGTAATTCTTTGAACATACCACATCAAGAAATGAACACCGCGTTTGGCGGAGATTGAGTAATCATAAATCCCGCAAACTTCGTACATAGCAAACTTCTTGAGCTCAGCCGCATGACCTGTCTCCGTCAACCATCCTTGCAAGACCCCTTTCTCGAGCAAGTACCAGATGCGCTTCATACTGATCCCACGATGCTACTCCATCGTCTGATTGAAATCAAGATTTCACTAATAAAAAAAAGACCAACGTATAAACACACAATAGCCGTACAAACCATCACTAAAACTAATAGAAACCGTTAATCAAATTCACAAATGCGAGCCTCAAAGGTAGTGACACAAACCCACCATAACTTTCATATTCGGTTGCCTTTTAAAAAAAAAACTCCATATATAACACACGGACAAAAGCCTAAACCCTAGCGAATTATCTAATACGATCCCAACGCTGAACACTTAAAAAAAAAAATCAGATCCTATCTAAAAAAATTAAAATAAAAATAACAACAAAAAACTAAGATGTATAATCCCAAACGTAAATCACATATCCAATCCACGAAAGACAATAACCAAAAAAGCAATTCTGTTATTAATATTAAACCAATCAGAAACATAAGGTAAAACCCAAATATAACCAATACATCTATAAACAAACCCAAGCACAAAACCAAATATAATAATCGGAATGCAGAGATTAAATATCCCAAACACTAAAGAAACTGAACAAAAGGGGATTTAAAAAAAAAAAAAAACCAAATATCAATCTCGCCAATCACCCCTTTCATCATCAAGAACCGATCCAAAAGCACAACAGGCAGCCTGGAAAGTGGGATGAACAAAACCAAAAACGGTCCTAATATCCTCATAGCAGCATGGGCCTCATACAACATCCAATAGAAGCTTCAAATAATAAATCTCTCCACCATGCGCCGGACAAGACTCGATAACACAATTCGGTGGCAAACCCACAAGTCGAGGTCTCCGTCGGTTATGCTCACGATCCCAAACAAACCTAGAAGGTAACTACGAGTAACGAAGACCCCTAGCCTCGGGAAACACACGATTACACTCCATCCAAGCCGAAAATTGACTCTGCCGACGATCATGATCTAGATCCCCATCACAAACAAACAAAATCCGTTGCTCATGAAGATGGAACGATTAAACGCAAACACCTAAAAATCAAAAACAAACAAAAAGTAAAACATATAAGAGCCATAAAGCCAACAACGATCCACACCAAACAAAAACAAAAAAGCAAAGGTGTACCAAATCCGGTTCATATATAAAAAAACAATAGGGACAAATGAAAACAAACACAAGACAAAGCACGAACTCCAAAATAAAAAAAAAACTTAAACTTTACCTTTCGACATCTGTTCAGAACAAAATAACCAGTGAACCAGACAATCCAATTAAAACACCAACACCTAAACATCAAACAAACAACAAACGAAAATAAGAACAATAAGGGACATATACACTCATAAACATCAATTTTTAGTAAATAATAAACGAACGAAAAAAAAAAACAAAAAAAAAGTGAGGCGAAAGAGAAAACCAAACGATGCATACTATAACTGACCAGAAAGAACAAATAATTAAGCAGATCTTTAGATCAATACAAAAGTACAAAAAGCAACAAAAACAATCGCATAGAGAGCAAAACATAACAATTCAAAAATAAATAAATGGATAAGCTCGCAAACGTGATACACACCATATATACCTCGATAGAGCAGAAAGGTTGAACACACTAGGTAAATATCTCTAGAATCATATCCATCTACACGAACAAAAACGCAAATTAGACGGCCTTTTAGCGTGGAAGAAGAACGATAAGCACAAACGATGTAATTTAAAAGAGATAAGAATCAACAAAGAAGTAGACCATTAGATCAAGAGAAAGGTCAAAAACAAGTGAAAGAATCGCATAGAGACTAAAGAAGAACAAATCTAAAGGAAAAAAAAATGCAAACTCGCAAACGTGAAACAAACGAAATGTATACCTCGACAGAACACAAAGGATGAACATTCCGGGCAAATATGTCTAGAATCAGAGCCACCTACACGCACAAAAACCAAAATTAGTCGATCTATTAGAGATGAAGAACAACGAACAACACTCAAAAACCAAGCTAAGAGGCAAGAACAAATATTTTTTTTAAAAAATCGGCAAACATAGCAGGGGTTTTCGAGTAAACACCTACACACAATAAGACAACAAAAACCAACAATCAGTTACACCAGTGCCCTCCCGAATATTTCAGAGGCTTAAAGCATATCGGTGGATATATGGCCTTGATTTATTAATGTTTTGTTATATTTTTCTAATTTTTTGTAATTTAATATATACTATTTAAAACACATTTGAAAAAAACATATAAATATAATTAATTAACTATACAGTTTGAATTGTATAATGCAAAAAAAAAAGATCATATATAATTAACTATGTGTTTTGGTTAGTTTTATATAAACTCTATCTTATATATATATAGTTATTCTACATTTAATTTTTATTTAAAATGGTGAAAACACATATATATGTTTAAAATATCAGTACTATATTATGTGAAAAGAAATATGATAAAAGAAATTTTCTCCAAGTGGAAAAGAAAAAGAAAATGGAAACAAAAAAATGTAGAATAAGAAAAAAATGTAAAAAAGCAAAATGTGGGTAAAATATTTCAAACAAAAATGTCTATCCAAAAGGGATATAGAACCAACAATATGCCACTACACCAATTTAAAAATTTGAAATGTGGCCTAAAGCATATGTTTTATATGCTTTATGGAAGGGACGGCTCTGAGTTACACCGAGATGAAAATAACCATACATATAAACAGTTCGAAGAACATCGACCCAAAACTAAAACTAAAAAAAAACATACAAAGCCAAAAAGAAACAACGACTAAACCTAATACGAAACACGGAAAGAAGAGTAAGAGGACGTGATATTTATAGCCACTACACATGCTAGGGTTTTCGAGATTTTGTTTAATTAAGATAAGTACAAATATTAGATACAAAAATAAGATAAGTACAAATATTATATACGAAAATCAGAAAAATATACACTTTTACATTTTTAATATATACGACAAATATAAAATACGAAGTTTGGCAAAAATATACATTTTTACATTTTTTAATATATACGGCACCGACTAATTACGAATACAATCAAACATAGGTTATGATTTTCTAATTACTGGGCCAGCAATCTCGATTTTGGCAAATACAGAATATCAAATATTTGTTAATGTTTCACACTCAAAATATAGCCCATCACGAAAAAATGAATAACCAAATACAGCCCAATTGCGAATTTAGATTCATTAAGGGTAATTCCGTCAATTCATAGACTAAACGCACAATTAATACATAAAGATACCATCAATTTTTTTAAAAGAAAGACAAAAAGATAATTAACCACGTTGAGATCGAATCAGAGGCCTTGAAAGCCAAAAATCACATCTATTTTATTATATATGATGATGATGATAATCCAGAGGAGCAGATTCGATTCTTATTAGTTTGGTCATTAGTACTGTCAGATTTTCCAGATATATCATTACCATTTATGCCTTGCGTGAGCTTTAATCATGATTCCTATTGAATAAAAAAAAATTGATTATGAATCCCTATTATTCTCTTTGATTATTTAAAGTATCCCTTTTTTTTTTTTTTTTGACGAAAGCATCCGTTTCTTTTTAAAACAAATCCTGCCTTGTTTACTTATTTCGTGTAGTCTTGTAAAAATAAATTTTATCAACGTACACTTGAAAAAAAAAGATTACTTTGCAAAAGAACTCATAACTTTTTTTTTTTTATAAGAAAAACCTTTAGTTAAAAAAATTGCAAATCAATTAATAACTTTTTTTTTTTTGCAAGAATAACTTTCACCTCAAAAAATTGCAAGTCAATCCCCCACCTCCAAAATTAACTACAATACTGCTCATTGACCGCATATTGACTATATATTGACTACCAAAACTACGTCGTTTTGGGCAAACTAATTAAACAAATTTTGCAAAAAGGAGATTCAAACTCTTCACCTCGATGATAAATCACATGCACCATGCCAACAGTGCAAATGAAGTTAATTGTAAAACTTCAAACATATATATATATTTATAAATATCCGAAAAACCTCGAAAACCCCAAAAAACCCGAAAACCCAAAAAAAACGGAAAAGCCCGACCACGAAGTTATCAAGCCCGAAGCAAAATTCCCGAACCGAAGTAAAATTTCCGAACCCGAACCGAAAAACCCAAATTTTGGGGTTTTCGGGTTTTTCAGTTCAAGTTCGGTTCAGTTCGGGAAAACCCCAAAATACCCGAAAACCCAAACCACAAAATTCCCGAACCGAATAAAATTTTTATGAACCGAAGCAAAATTTCCGAACCGAACCCGAACCGAAAAACCTGAAAAACCTCGAAAACCCCGAAAACTCGAAAAATCAGAAAAACAAAAAAACCAGAAAAACTTCAAACATAGAGTTTTAGGGGGGTTTTTTGGGTTTTCGGGTTTTTTGGTTCGGGTTCGGTTTGGGAATTTTGTGGTCTGGGTTTTCGGGTTTTTTGGGGTTTTCTCGAATTGAACCGAATCCGAACCGAAAAACCCGAAAACCCCAAAATTTGAGTTTTTCGGTTTTCGGGGTTTTTTGGTTCGGGTTCGGAAATTTTACTTCGGTTCGGGAATTTTGCTTCTGTTTAATAACTTCGTGGTCGGGTTTTCAGGTTTTTTGGGTTTTTCGGATTTTCGGATTTTTTTGGGTTTTCGAGGTTTTTCGGGTATTTATAAATATATATATATATTTGAAGTTTTACAATTAACTTCGTTGGCACAGTTGGCAAAGTGCATGTGATTTATCTTCGAGGTGAAGGGTTTAGATCTCCATTTTATAAAATTTTGTTTAATTTATTTGCCCAAAACGACATAGTTTTGGTGATCAATATACAATCAATATACGGTTTTATACGACTATAGACAGTATTGTAGTTGATTTTGGAAGTGGGGGATTGACTTGTAATTTTTTGAGGTGAAAGTTATTTTTGAAAAAAAAAGTAAATGTTATGGATTTTTGTTGGCAGTAATCCTTTGAAAAAAAACTATAAAAAATCGTATAGAAAATTCAATATCGGCATAAATTGGTCTTTATTTTTGGTCTAAGAATATTGACTTTTAAATTAGGAAAATAGGAAAAATATATTGAAACGGAATCTCGCGACCCTGTTTTGCTTGTTGCGTCCCTTTTTTTTTGCTTGTTCACTTTGCTCCCTTTTTCTCTTTCGTTAGTCTCTGTGAATTCCCGTGAATTTTCGCGGAGGTTTTCTCGGGAAAAAATCTAAGAAGATTCGAGATTGAGACACGTAATCTCCGGTTTCATCGGGAGAGTGAGATCTGACCAAGTCTCCTGTGGTTTCCGATGGGAACGCTTCAGTCATGGCGAAAAGCTTATGGAGCCCTAAAAGACACCACCAAAGTCGGCCTTGTCCGCGTCAACAGCGATTACGCCGTACGCGCTTTCCGATTCCCCCATTTTTAAACCATTTTTTTGATTGATTTTTGTTTATATGTATAAACCTTCACAAGAAAATCTCTGAGTAGATTCGCCTTTGATTTCCGGAATTTTCATGTATTTAGGATTTAGATGTTGCCATAGTCAAAGCTACCAATCATGTCGAGTGTCCTCCCAAAGATCGGCATCTCAGAAGTGAGTGATTACTTTTCATTTTTGTGTTATCAGTTCCCGAATTCTTAGATCTGGATTGATTGTTGCTCTTTGAAATGGTTTCGCAGAAATCTTCGCTGCAACAGCAGTGACCCGTGCTCGAGCAGATGTTGCCTATTGCATTCACGCCCTTTCACGGCGGTTGCATAAAACCAGAAATTGGACGGTACTGATTACTCTCTCCTGTCAAAAACTTTGATCTGATTTTTTTTTTTTTTTTTCCGGATAACATGATCCTCGGTGTGTCTTTGAAGTTGAAGTTAGGTTCCTCGTTCATTGTGTTTGCATGAACTGATCGCTTTATTTGTATTTTCTATTGGGTTGTTTCAACAGGTTGCACTGAAAACACTAATTGTGATTCACAGACTTCTAAGGGAAGGAGATCCGACATTTAGAGAGGAACTACTGAACTTTTCGCAGAGAGGTCGAATTCTGCAGCTTTCTAATTTCAAGGATGATTCAAGCCCTATTGGTGAGTCAATTCAGTGTTTCTGCTACATTTGCGTGCATGTGTTATATAATCCAAAGAGGTTTCTCTAGAGTGTGAAAGGTAACTGGCACCGTTTTGTTTCTCTCACAGCCTGGGATTGTTCAGCTTGGGTACGAACTTATGCATTATTCCTTGAGGAGCGGCTTGAATGCTTCAGGGTTTTAAAATATGATACCGAGGCAGAACGTCTTCCAAAATCTACCCCAGGGCAGGATAAGGTATTAAACATTCGTGTACTTTGTTTTGTGTTGCGATTCGACCCTTTTTTGTGATGGTTTTGGTGTTGCATATTGCGGATTGGCAGGGGTACAGTAGAACCAGGGATTTAGATGGTGAAGAACTCTTGGAGCAGTTGCCAGCTTTGCAGCAGCTTCTCTATCGTCTCATCGGATGCAGGGTACCTTTTTGAATTTTATCTGTTTCTGATAGTTTGTGGCATTGTGTTGTTGCTGCATGTGCTGATCAGTGAAGTGGCTTGCCCCTTTACTTTTTTCAGCCAGAAGGCGCTGCTAACCACAATCATGTTATACAATATGCACTTGCTCTGGTACGTGATATTGATCCCTGGTCATAGAATTAAGATTTCCACAACTGGAGACAGTTGCTGGTGTTTTGCTCTGCGAAAGCTTTCTGTTCCATCTGGAAAAGCATATCTCGAAAATTTCTTACCTTCTTTGTGATGGAATGATAGGTGTTGAAGGAGAGTTTTAAAGTCTATTGTGCTATCAATGACGGAATTATCAATCTCATTGACAAGGTAGGTCTAGTTTGTTTTTTGCTGTCATAGTTATCATGTGTCAGTATCTTCTTTCCTTTTTCACTGCTCAGTTTTTCATTTATTGCAGTTCTTTGAAATGCCAAAACATGAAGCCATGACTTCCCTTGAAATATACAAGCGTGCGGGTCAGCAGGTGATGTTGTTGGACTATTTTGTCTGCGTAGACTTCACTTGTATAGTCATTTTCTTGTCTAACAAGGGCTAATGTATTCTTTCAGGCCCGTAGCCTTTCTGACTTCTATGAAGCCTGTAAAGGATTGGAACTCGCAAGGAATTTTCAATTTCCTATACTAAGAGAGGTACTAGATGGAACTTTTTTGCTAAATTAAGTTGATAATTATTGTTACTTAATACTGTACTTTATTTTTGTTTTCTCCAGCCTCCACAATCTTTTCTGACGACAATGGAGGAGTATATTAGAGAAGCACCGCGTGCTTTCGATGCCCCAGTTGAGCCCCTGGTATATGCATATTTTCTCATATTAGTGACCCAAGAATTTTGGCCTCTTTCTCTGGAATTTATGTGCTAATGAAGTTGTCTACATGCAGCTTCTAACTTATAGGCCGGATGATGGACTTCCTGCCGAAGATACTGAACCGTCTCATGAAGAACGTGAAATGTTGCCTTCAGATGATGTCGTTCCTGTATCTGTAGAGACTGAACCTTCTCCCCCGCCTCCTCCTGCAGCTAACATTCAGAACATCATTAATACAGATGATCTACTGGTGAAAATCCTATTATTATTACTTTATGAGTGTTGATTTGAATTTTGCTTCCAATTGCTATTCTTTAGTCTCAGGTTCTCTTTGTTCAATTTACCACGCAGGGTCTGAACACTGCTGCTCCTGATGCATCAGCGATCGAGGACCAAAATGCACTTGCTTTAGCCATTATTCCAACCGATGGTGAGCATTTTGATTACATGTCCATTAATATTCTTCCAGTCTGTAGATGGTTATATTTTTATTTTTTTTACTCATTTTAGTTCCTTGTCTCTATTTCCAGGCAACCCTTCAACGCCTCGTTTTAGTCAAGCAAACGATTATGATCCTACAGGATGGGAGCTTACCTTGGTAACAACACCAAGCAACGATATCTCTGCAGCCACCGATAGGCAATTGGTAAGCATTCTTCTATTTGTTTATGTTTTAAACAGTAGATCACAAGATAAAAAACCAACGCACCTTAGTTCCCAGCTTAAAGTTTTGGCTGGATAGTTGGAACTTTGGAGTTTGGATGTTCCACAAAAAAATTGGCCAGAAATCTGAAAACTTTGAGAAGCCTAGGGTAAACTTCAACAGTATATCTGGACAAACTCTCCCAGGTTACAATGAAAGAGTCATCATCACATGCATTGTTTTGGTTGAAATTTGTAAAGCTTGAGACTAGGAGCCTTGTTATTAGCAAATTAGTTACGGAACCGTGAGAATAGGAAGTTCGATTGTTGGTCTATTTATATAGGAGGATACTGTATATGTTTTGTTAGCTAATCTTCAAAAACCTCTAACCTGCTATCTGGACAAACCCTAGAAGGTTACATTGAAAGGAAATCATCAGATGCAATGTTTATCGAAAATCAATAATTATTATAATAGAAAGTACATAGGAAATTGGTCACGAAACTGTGAAAATAAAAAGTAGTTCGTTGTAGTGTAGGGTGTTTATATATCTTTTGTAAGCTAATCTTGAAAACCATTATTTGTGTGCATCAAAATGTTTAGGCTGGAGGCTTAGATACGCTTACACTGAACAGTCTGTACGATGATGGAGCCTACATAGCTTCCCAACGTCCTGTCTACGGTGCACCAGCTCCCAACCCATTTGAGGTCCATGACCCTTTTACATCTTCCAATGGCACTCCGGCACCTCAGCAGCCAGCAGTCAACAACCCGTTCGGTCCTTACCAACCAACTTATCAGCAGCAGCCGCAGCAGCCGCATCAGCTAGCACCCAGCCCCCCTACCAACAATAATCCATTTGGTGATTTTGGTGAATTCCCGGCTAACCCGGTTTCGCAGCAGCCAAATACCAGCGGGTTTGGTGATTTCGCGGTTAACCAACATAATAACCCGTTCCGCAGCACTGGCCTCCTTTGATCATGTTTTCACGTTTGTATCTTGGTTGATTTTGGGTGGAGGGAGGGAGATGGTTTTATTTGTGAGTAATAGAATCACATGATTGGTTTGATCTCTGTTCTTATTTGCTTGTAGAAAGATAATATATTTCTGGGATATATGCATATATGAGTAAATCCCCTTCTTTGCATTCTTAAAAATTAAAATTCTTATCTTCAACTGTTGTTATTCTGAGTGCTCTACGAGAGAATTAATGTCCCTTAATCGTTCCGTAATTGTATGCTATATACCGATATGACGTGTCTTGTCTTAGATTCTCATTTCCTTTTTCCCTTTGTGTCCATTGATAATTCGACACGTGTTGACTTTAATGAGCCGAATCACCGAATTATTACCCAATTGGTTTATTCTTCGTAAAGTTCAAAATCAGGGAGAAAACCGTAAATTACCAGTTATCATCTTCAACCACGTCAGCAATCCTTGCGGGATAATATTCTGATAGTCCCACAACCGTCAGATCATCTATTGTGTTCTTTACACCCTAACCGTCCGATCAGCTTTTTCAACTAAAACAATTTTTTATTTATCGTAAGGAAAACCACTTTTACCAATTTCATTTTTTTTAAGCAACAGTACTCTCTCTCCCAACTCACTCACTCACTCTCTCTCTCTCTCTCCGAATTCATGTTTCACATGACGATGGAGAACGGGTTTGATCCTCAACAAGATCTATTGGCGGAGCAGCCGCCGCAGGATTCTATCTCTCTCCCACCGTATCCTCAGGTATATATATATAACTTAACCGTCTCAGATTTCGAAACTGTATCCTCGATTTTAAGGTGAATCGTTTCCTCGTAGATCTGAAAATTTGTGTTTACCTTGAACCAGATGATCATGGAAGCGATCGAAGCATCTAACGACGCGAACGGATGCAACAAAACGGCTATCGCGAAGCACATCGAGTCAACTCAGCCCACTTTACCTCCGTCTCACACTACGCTTCTCAACTACCATCTCAACCTTATGAAACAATCCAGCCAGATCGTGATGGTGAAAAACAATTACATGAAACCAGATCCGGATGCTCCGCCTAAGCGTGGCCGTGGCCGTCCTCCGAAACCGAGACCTGAGGTCGATCCAAGCCACGTGGCGGTCCCAGCTCCTTCCGTTTCTCCGCCAAGGCCTCGGGGTCGTCCACCTAAGTCGAAGGATTCTTCGTCAGAGCCGTCGTCGATTCAGGCGAAATCAAAGGCACCGAGTGTGTCCGGTAGACCACGAGGACGACCACCGAAGAGGCCGAAGACGGATTCAGAGACGGTTAAAGCCGATGACGCCCCCGCGGCTCAGCCAACCGGCGAGCGTCGAGGTCGTGGAAGGCCACCGAAAGTGAAACCTGTGATGGTGCCTGTTGGTTGTTGAGTTACTCGAGCTTTGTTGAGCCTTCAGCCAATCGAATAAGCTTTGATTAGAAACTTTAACCAAAGATTCTAAAGAGAGTTTTTAACTTTCTTTCTTTTTAATTTTTTTAGCATTTTCCTATTTTCGATTTTATTTTGTAATCGTTAATTGTGTGTTTGTTATTTTAGGGGTTGAGTAGAGAATATGACTTCTGAGAATGTAATTCGACTTTGCATGTGGTGTGATGTGTAAATTTCGGGTCTCTGCCCTTTTCTAAAGTAACGTTTGGTGGGAAAAAACTATACAAAATTTCTTTTAATATTTTCATTATGAATGATTCAAGGAAGTTTGCTTTTTGCAAAACAATATAAAGCTGATACAAGCGGGTCAAACCCACCCTGCAAAACCCGCAAGAAATTTGATCTGCGACAATCCACCCTGCAAAACCCGCAAGACAAAATAACCTAACCCACACCCGCCTTGCTTAAATTTGTGGGTACCAAAATAAATAATAATAAATACAAAACATAAATACCAAAATAAAATTTTAAAAGTTAAAATGTGTTAATTAATTTATATACATTATATGATATTTTAAAATTTTAGTTCTAATAACTACATAAATATATATATATATATAGTTTTTTTAAAAACCCGCGGGTACCTGCAAAAACCCGCCCCGCTTTTTTTGCTGTGTGAATTTTTTTGATCCGCACCCGTTCCGTGGCGGGTCAAAACCTGCGGGTCCCACGGGTTTGTGATTAAATTGACAGCCTAGTTGCAGAAATTTAACAGCGGCATTTCAAAAAGTAGAAATATAATTTTTTTTTTGTTGTTTTCAGGCGGGAGCTATAGTTTTCAAAAGAAAGCAAAAAATTTGGAAACTTATTTGGATTAATGTGAGACTGTGAGTAATGAATGAACACTCGGATGGATTATTAATCTTCCCGATTGAAGAAAAAGAAATGTTGTTTTTGCTTTTAACTTAGAAGAGAAGAGGGCCCAAAATCAATTTCATGGACCTATATTGGGCCAAGTTACAAACTTGGATAAATATTCTGAGATTTATGATTTCAACATGTTTGAGCCTCCTCTGCCCAAAAGACTCTCTAGCTTTTAAAAATACTTGTATAATCCATCATGGGTCATACTAGTACCTTTCCTACCTTTGTAATTGTATGCATTACAAGAAAATTTTGTGTGGGGTTTATATTCGGATGAATATGTGATAAGTGTGGGTTTGCGGAATTTTGTATTCACATCAAACTAAACAAAGATAGAATTAATTTTGGAGAATATATATCCAAATCCTAGAAGTAACACAACTTACCTTTTTATTTTATTTTTTAATTTGAGTTAAGAGTATATAAACATTTAAATAATAGTCAAATCTATAAGCAATGGAATAATTTACACACTATAATTCTTCTTAATAGTAACAATATTCCAAAGAAGTATATGTACGCAAAAACCGGCATGTAGTGAACAAAACCAGTGTGAATTTTGGACAGTACACACTATAAGACATTTTTTTTTTTGGAAGGACTTGTGAGTAGGCCTATTAACAGAAATCAAAACACACAACAAAAAATATATGAAATGAGTATGAACACATCGATTTTGGTTTCTTTGGATATGTCCTACTCATTTCACGGGTCGAGAAAGAAGAAAAAACACACCAACACTTATAACCACTCCATATGATTGTGATTTATTTCTACTCTATTCATATATATTAATATATTACACAGTGGCATATATCACTGGGCATAGAATTATAAAATTTCGAGATGCGTTTTCGTATAAAATATGTTCTATAAATTAATTTTAGATATTTTAGCATATATTTATAGAAAAGAGAACATACAATGACATTTAATGTAGTTATTTTAGGATGGCTAGAAAAATGAGAAAAAAAAAGAGACGAATATTAAAAGAAAAGGAAAACAAGGACATAATGGAAAGAAATTTCAATGAGTTGGGGCAATTTGGAATCGAACAATGAAGTTAATGATGGGCAATAAAAGGAATTTTTCATTTAATCTCTTCAATCATCCGAAATTTACTTAACAAATGTACAAATATTAAAAAGTTAATGGGGGTAAGTACGTGCACCAACACCTTCCTTACTAGATCCGCCCCCGTATATATACACATTCCTATATGCAGTTTAGTAAAAAAAAAATGCTGTACCATATTCGAGAATGCATGATATATATTAACTCTGTTAAAGAGAGGGATTCAACGTTAATTGGTCGTTCAAACTATAATTAAGCCTTACATTAGTATGATTTTTTTCTTTTGAGAAAATTAAGACTTATTTGTTGGGGGCTTAGATTTATTTGTCTCTCTCTCGGCCTTGCTCGGGCAAAGGTTCGCGTTACACTATTTAAGTGCCTTCGCAAACCGGACGAGCTAATTAAGCCAGGCTGGGGGTTTAGCTTTATAGTCTTCCAAATTGTAAATGTAAATTCTTGTTAATTACTATTTTGACCATATCCATAGATTCACATATTAAGACCACCTAAGAAAACAACTACAAAACACACACATAATCAGGCAATATAACCTCTCTCTAACCCCCATTAAACTCGGATTAAAACAAAAACCCAAATTTAAGTAAATTCAAAAATCATAAGCATATCCACATATATAAAAACGAAGCAATTTAGCATGAACCCCAACTACCATTCTGAAGCTTGCACTTAACTTTGATACATTTATAATTAAAATCCATAATATATTAGACACTTAATTAATAGTTTAACCCATAAAAATATTAAATTATCAAAAGAGACACTTTTGATCCCAAAAAAAAATAATAATCAAAAGAGACAATTAATTAAATTAAAAAAAAACCTCCTCATGGTCTCAATTCATGGAGACCCATTGTTGGCATAAGTGTTAACAAGCGCAAGAGCATTACTCGTGAACTTTTTCAATTTCTGGACACGATCACAAACTGTCGTCTCAATCTCTCCTGCTTCACCCACTTCTTCAAATCCGTCCGTACAGTCCTCCTCATACGTCAATGCAGCACTCATCCACGTCTGCACGTTACTCATCTGAAACCTAAACGTCTCCCCTGATCGCCGTTTTATGTCGCGTATTTGTTGGAGAGAGTCTCTCATCGAGTCGACTGCGTCTTCTACGCTCGAAACGCAGTCTCGGACTTCGGCGGCGGAGCGTGAGAGATTGGAGAGAAAAGCCACCGTGGATTTGGCTTGGGAAAGCGAAACGCCTACCGCGAGTCTGGCTAGCCTCGCCGGACTGTCTTTAACGGCTGAAGCGTAGCCGGCGAGAGACTTGAAGCAGACGTCTGGATATTCCGTCGCGTTGCAGCTTGTTCGGATGAAATCTAGATCGTTGGTTGTTGCGTTGAGTTGTGGAGGGACATGGACGGCTGAGATTGATCGGAAAATGAAGAGAAAGGTGGTGAAGAGGAGAACCGTCGACGTATGACTTTGGCTTACCATTATCACTGTTTTTTCGAGCTTCTTGCTTCCTTTTTTTTTCTTGCTCCGGTAAAGATTTTATGGGAGTGATTGGCGGTTTATGTAGGCCCTTAGGGATAGGGTTGATTTACCAATTTTACACACCCTTGTTCTGTGGATTTACTAAATTACCATTAGTGGTGGATCTAGCAATATATTTAGGACGTAAAACTTATACATTTTTGAGATATGTTGTGGTATAGAAATATGTCACTTAAACTAGTTTTAGATATTTTAACATATATATATTTTTAAAAACGGATAATAGCATTTAATGTAGTTATTTTAGGTTAGCTAGGTAAATGAGAGAATAAAAAAAGAAACAAATATGTAAAAGAAAAGGAAAAACAAGGACTTCATGTAACGAAACTTAAATGAATTTGAAATCGGATAATGAAGTTAATGGGGCAAATTGAATAAGGAATTTTGCATTTAATCTCTTCAATCAACCAAAATTAACTTAACAAATTTACAAATATTAAAAAGTTAATTGGGGCAAGTGCATCCACACCTTCATTACTAGCTAGATCCGCCCCTTAATTGCCACTAATCATTGTGTCTGTTGTTATGTAGGTGTTGAATTCACGGATTATGTTAGCCTTTTATTTAGGCTATAATTAAGTATTTCTGTATATCGAAATGAAGTTATGAGTACTCGTATCGAACAATATTCTTTACAATTTTCTGGGTAAATTAATATAAATAACATTTGTTTTATATTGCATCACATATGTCCGATACTATATATATATATATATATATATATATATATTGGATATTAAATCTTGCGTGTGTGTTTGGGAATCAAAGTAAAACTCCTTAGCAATTAATATTGGGATTGTATAGAATCGTATTGTTTAGGCAAGTTATATTCTCTCGTTGTAATATAAATTAAAGATGTATAGAATCGACAAACGGAATACACAGAAATTTCTCATAACTCTTCTTTTTCGTCTCTTTGATCCAATATAGCTATGAAGTTTATACTTATTTTGGCAACTAATTGTACAATACGGTTCTAATTTACTTCGAAGTTTTGCAGTTACGTATTCGGTGTTAAGGTTAAATGGTGGATAGAAACTTGTAATTATGTGACAATAATAAAACCTTAATATTCGAATGGACAAACCAAAGTTCGGACATTCCTTGGAGATTCGCCTACCTTCTTTATTTTGCGATCGTGGGTTTGGTATTTTAATCTGCCGTACCAAAAGTATTACGTTAGAACAAATATTCGGTCACGCAAAATAAACACCATTCATTTTTCAAAGAGATTTCTCAAAAAACTTTAATTCATTTTTGGCATAAAATCTTTAGTTAAGTTTGTTTACGTATCGTTGTCGATTACATATGAAAATCTTAACATTTTTATACAAATTGTGTGGAACCAACGATCCAATCTATCAAATTAGTGCGAACATATGTTCTGAAGGTTAAGATGATACATATCCAGATTAATTGATGATAAATCTATGTATGTTTCATAAGTTCATAATATTACACGTTAAGAAATCATTTTTCCCATTCATTTTATAGAAAATACCATTCGTTTTAATTTCTTAGGCTCTAATAACAAATGAGTACATACTAGAGTAACCGATAGCATTTCCATATTAAGATTATGCTTCATATCTTTAGTACAGAATTTTGAACGTATGTGATACCTTATACGAGTGTCATATTAAAATTCTAAACGTTTTGCAAAGTATAGGATTTGAAATCCCATAATTAGCATGTTGTTAGGAGAATATCAATTTGAAAATAATTTCTTATGGTAATAGACCAACCATGCTTTTTAAGGAGACATATAACTCCACACAATGGTATTATTTGGGAAAGTAAATGCTTAAGGTTATGATGACTATATACTCTTATATATAGTGGGGATGTAGCCGACTTATTGTTATTGCGTAAGACATATTTTGATATATACACGCATACTCGTTTTATGCTTATATTTCCTTTGTGTTAGTTTATTTTCCAGTTGATGCATAATAATATTTCTTTGGCCTTTTGAAGAGTGTTGGTTGAGAATGTGATGGAGGATAAGTAACAGAACTTCTGTTGTCTTCTTTTAGAAGACGGCTATTGACATTATCTGTGAGGTCTGAGGAGGGTCCCTTCTGATTCAGTCACCTTTTCAAAAACACAATAATATAAAATATTAAAATGAAATACATAATGATGATTTTAATTACACAATTACGGACTTTAACTTTGTAGATATTAGTGGCGAGATTGGCTCAAAATCTACTACACTCTGCAAAGGAAAATGAAAACTAGATAAGAACATAAAGATGGGAACATTTATTCCTAGGACGTTCCCTTCGATTCCAAAAGCACTCTCTAAAAAACTAACCATCTTTGACATCCTTTTTTATTTATTTATTTAACTAACACACTCGATCAAATTATTTTGGAGAAAAACCGAAAACGAATGATGATGCACATAATCGAGTGATGTTTGAGACGGAACTATATTACATGATGTAGTTTCGGATCTGGAGGAATTACGGGCTTCGGTCCGGAACCTATTGAAAAAAAAAAACAGAAAAAAACAAAACAAAACAAAACAAAACGAATGATGTTTTAGCCGTGGTCTTGATTAAAAACCAGTTTTTTTTTTTTATGTTGACAAACAAACCAAAATGTTTTGATACTTATAAAAAAGAAACTGGCTAATAATTAATGATAAACATTTGGTTTTGGATGGGAATATTGGATTTTCTGTTGCGTTTTCTCAAAAGTTAACCTGTCAGGTTAATTGAAAAAGTCAAAAGGATAATTAACCACCTACAATAATCATATCCAACGTTCGAACGCCGTGAATTATGGCAGCATAATTAATGTTATTATCAAAAAACAAATTTCATCGATAACACAAATCTTGTATATTGCTGAAAAAGAGAAAAAAAAATTGTGCTAACGAAACAAAATATGGTCGAAAGTATAACCATATTCATATCATTAAAATTGATCGTAACCTTTTTCTTTCTCTTTCCCGTCAATAACATATTATTATAAGAAACAAAAAAGTGCGTAATTAACAACAACAAAAAACAAGAATACACAATTCGTCGTTGCCATTCGTAAATGAATTTGAATTGGGCTTTAGCCCCATCGTATTATAAACCCATAAGGGGGATTTGGGCTCAGAGAAAAGCAGCCCAAAAAGCTCTCGGCGAGCAAATTTATTAAAACTTTTGGTTCTCTTTTGGTAACATCTGCGAGTGGCATTGCTTCATCGCTTGGAGGATAAGAAAAAAAAGAGACGAAAACAAAAATTAGAAGAAGAGAAACGAAATTGAGAAACTGGTAAATCTCTGATAATATGAAGACGGATGAGAAAGAAGAAGAAGAACAATGGCGATCAGTTCACGAGGTTTTACTGATTGTTCTTCCATATCTTCATTCTTTGTTCGAGCTTCTCTCTATGACTCGCGTTTCGCGGTCGTTCAGAGACGCGATTAGAGATGAAACCGCGTTATGGACAAACGTCGTTGTTGAACCACCGTTGAGTTCCCGTCTGACCGATGAGACTCTATGGGAGATCACTTCGAAATCCGCCGGGAAATTGAAGACTCTGATTCTCCGGCAATGTCTTAGGGTCACCGACAAGGGGCTTCGACGTGTGGTTGACGCGAATCCTCTTACCAGAAAGGTAGTTTGTTAATTTCTTCCCACAAAAAATTCGATTGGCTGGCTCATAATGAAACCTTAGAACCTCGATTGGAGAAAGCGTTTCAGTTTAGATTTATCTGGAATTGGGATTTTGCTGATTTCTTCTGGAAAATTATCATTACTTGTCTGAAGAAATGATCTGCTTCTCTTCTTTCTCAGATAATTGTGCCGGGATGCACGGAATTAACTCCAGAAGGAATCATGGGATGTGTTGAAAGCTTGACGAAGAACAATCACAACGTGGAGACACTTCACATCAATGGCGTCTATGGCTTCACCAAACACCATCTCTCAGCTCTTTCGATTTACCTTTCTCAAGAGGGAGCAATCGACGTCGAGGTCTGTCCCAAATGCGACGAAGTCAGGATGATTCCGGCTTGCTCAAGAGGATCATGTGTAAGTAAATTTGAAAACTGTACAAAACACACACAAGAGAGAGAGAGAGAGAGAGAGATAATTGGAGTGTTTTTAGACTCTGATACTAACATCATGTATTTCTTGGTTGAAGAACCAGAGGCAAACGAATGAACGCAAGTGCAGGGGATGCTGGTTTTGCATCCCTAGATGCGTCGAGTGCTCAGTGTGCATCGGACCAGACACTGAGGTACAGGAAGCAGCGTGCGGTGGCGACTTTCTGTGTCTTGAATGTTGGCTTGTGCTTCCCAAGTGCAGATTCTGTAATAAACCCTACTGCACAAGTCACAGCAGCCTGCGACATGAGATTGCAACCACCGATGCTGCGGCCCGGCCTATATTTGAATGCCAAGCTTGTTACTATAGGGCAGGTACAATCCCATATGACGCTTTCGACTATCAAATCTAAAACACTTGGTTGTTCTCTGCATCTTTGTTCATGTTGTATAAAAAAGCTTGGATTATGAAATATTCAGAGACATTCATGGAGTAGTAAATAAAAAGAAAGAATCAAGCTTTCAACACAGGAATTAGTTACAATCATCGATGATCCTGAAGCGGAACCTTCAGGCTACCCTTAATGAACCCCTTGTCAAAGGAGATGATCAACAAAACTGGGTAGACGGCTAGACACAGAGAGAGAACAAACCCACCGAGCTCTTTTGTCTCAAGTGTTGCAAGAAAGAAGTTAAAATTAAGAAGCAAGAATTGAGAGTTGTTGTTCTTTTCAGAGTTTCTACAAGAATACTAAGGCAATGATCAGTAGAAGGGAGAGGAGTGTTAAGTCAGTTAATGAAGCGTGAGGGTGATAGTACTGTGGGATGCAGCCAGAGGTTGTAGAGTTTGCTGAAGGGGCCAGCGCCGTGGTGGTGTTTCCAAGTGTCTGATTGCTTTTCGCACTGGAAAATGTAGAGAAAGTCGAGACAAAAGCGGTGAGGTTGATTCCTTCGAATATTAAAAGTATGAATCTTTTGTAAGAGGAAGAAGAGAGTTACCTTCCAGGGAAAACACAGGTTCCTCTACCTGCAGAGAAGAGAGAATCAGAAGAACACAAATCCATTTTCAGAAACAGAGCAAAAGGTATACTCTTTGCAAAGAGGTGAATGACAATGCTGAGAGATTCACATACTTGGATCAGTGGTGGTGACTGTAGCAACTCCTTTGAAATCACAGCTTCCTGAAGCTTTCCCCATCTTCTGGTAATAAGCATTAAACGCATAAGTAGAATGCGCAACCACATCGTCGGGTTCATAACACGCCTCACCCTGCATTAGCGCCGAGCAATCGACTTTCCCTGGACCGCAAGCCCAATCAAGAGCCGCCTGAAGCATCTTTTTATCAACTTTTTCCTTTGCTATACAAAACGTCTGGTTCGTAGTATCATTTGCCAGAATCGCACCAGCACCTGCCAAACGCAATGTGTAAACCGGAGTCCCGTTTGTATGAAACAGCCCCCAGTTCTTCTCAGATACCGGTCCAGGCCTCGAATCCTCATTGTAAAGCTCGTAGATGTATGTGGTAACCGCAGTTCCTGGGTGTTTCGGCGTACCAGTCTTGTTGATCACGTGCTGGATCAAATTGCTATTGTAAGTGTTTGCGTTCTCTACCGTTGCATCGTGTTCTTTAGCATCTCCCTTCGAGGGCCAACCCGATTCCGTGACCACAATTGGAATGTTGGTGAAATTGAGGTAGGACATTGCGAAGTAAGCCGCATCTACGATTGCATCAAAGACGTTTGTGTAATGTAACAATGTGTTGGCATCTACAGCTTCTTTGTTGGCTTGGAGAGGCTGGAAAAGCGCGTAATCAAGCGGTATAACGCCATTAGACTGAACGTAGTCGAAATACGGGTAAACATTCAGCAACAATGGCGATCCCGTGGACTGTAGGAATTTGAGGAGGGGGACAATAACTGGATCCCAAGTCTTGTTGAAGAAAGCTTGAGAAGGAGGGAAAGAATCAAGAATGATGGTGGAGGAATGCGGCGTGGAAACTTTGATCTGACGGTCGAGATTGGCGGTGATGAGAGCGGATTGAATGTATTTAAGGGCCGAGACAAGGACGGAAGCTGCGTTTGGGAGGGTGGTAAGGACTTCTGATCCTACAGCTATTGTGGTAATGTTGGTCGCGGGGTAATAAGCGGCTACATTTCTAGTGACCCAATTGGCTGCAGTTGCGTTTGATTGGCTGATACCGAGAAGCTGGTCGTTTGGGACAGAGATTATCACTTGAATGCCGGTGTGAGCAAACGCGAGGAGCATGGATCGGTCTGCGTCGTAGAGGCGGACGCGGTTGATGTTCTGTGATTTGAGGAGTGTTACTACTTGTGTTGGACTTGGCATATTTGTGATTTCTGTGCCGATATTCACACCGATTAAAGAATCTGAAACATATTATATTAAACAAAACAAAAATAAACGAACATTGTTAGCATATATATTAACGAAATCATGTTACAGTACAATTCGCATGAAAATCAGTCAATTGGTCGGTACACAATAAACATTTTAAAATCGAAAACGCTAATGCAAAGAGTCAAAAAGTTTCGAAGTATGTGGAGACACTAAAGAGAAGGCATTGGCTGATGTCGAAAAGTCGAAACAACCCTTGCCATGAAGGTTATGGATTCACCTAGCTCCAAGGGCAGTTTGGTCCAGTTATAAATTCTCAGATTGCAGAGTATTGGAAGTATATGAGCTGGGATGCAATACCTTGAGGTTCTCATTCCCATTAAAAAGATGGAAGATTGGAAAAATTAAAGAACTAAGATTGTTAAATAAAGTCCCCATCTTTTTTTGGGGAAAAGTTAACCCTTGACGAAATGAAGAACACCCAGAATCTCGAATTGAAAAATAAATAAATTTACTAGAAAAAATCAGATTTTTTTCATCCTTTTTTGCATAAGGCACTAAGATTTACAAAATTAAGTGAGCATTTGACAACACATTTTCTAATTAGTAATAAGAAAGTATAAACAGACATTGTATAACAGAGAGATCTCTTCCAGCGAAAGAACACACAAAGAAACAGACAAACACAAAGATTTCAGATTTTTTTTATTTCTCTAGGAGAGAGATAAGAAACTTAGAAAAATCAACAAATGGGTTTTATGTTGATTTGAAGATTCATAAGAAGAAATTTCAGGAACTTTTTACCTTGCGAGAGAGCAGAACTTGCAAAGAGGAAGAGGAAAAGGAGAAGAAGAGCAGCCATTGATGGAGCTTCAAATCTTGGAGATGCTTTGATTTGCTTCTGAAGCATAAAAAGACAAGACAAGTCTCGAGGTTCTCTGAAGTAACCCACGAGAACAAAATCCAACCAAGACAAAAAAATAATAATATATATATATATATATATATGAAAATAGATATAGAAAAAAAGAGAGAGAGAGAGAGAGAGAGAAAGAATCAGTTCGCTTCAAAAGATTTATATATAACTGAAGCCTAAAGGCTAAAGGTGGGTTTCTGAGTTTTTTTTTTTAATTTGCTGAAAAAGATGTATCGTACCAAAAGAAAGTTATAATTTATTTTTCGGTGGAGAAAAATGCTTTTATTTTCCGTCAAAAAATACTTATAAATCACCTTTTTAATAAATGTTCTAGGATTCTTTTTTTTTTTCCTTCAAATTTAAGGTAAATAAATTAATTAATTGTGTTTTTTTTGCTGTGTTTTAATTATTCATGACTTCCATTGTAGCAAGCCATAGATACATAAAAGCTCTCTCTAATTTTTCTCTATCTAAAAAGTTTTCTCTTTTTTTTTTGTTGTATCTTCACCTTATAAGCCCAAATCTCGTATCTGGTTGACGGTCGTGGGCTTTCAAAACCACGACGTCTATCCAATTTGTGTTTATGTTTAAATTTTCGCGTTTTTCTTTATTTTGAAGTTTAAAAATTTCTAACTTTTGACTAAATTTTAAATTTGTGCGTCCGTGCGGGATAATTTTTTTTTCTGTAATATAAAAAATGTAAAATGTGAAATAAAAATTAATTCAAATGTTATTAAAAATATTGTTCAAAACGACGTAGTTTGTTTTTTTTTTTTTTGGTAAAACTGTTAAGTTTTATACCATTTTAATTTTTTGACAGATTACAGGGATACAACAAAGAAAGCAGATTAACCAAAAAGAAATTACATACAAAACGAAACAACGACAAATAATACAGCAAACAATACCGAAAGGCTAAGAAACCGGAAAGCGAGACATGAAAAATAAACACCGAGACAAGACCAGACGAAAAAATAGCAGTCACACACCAAAACGTGAACCATCCCGTATTTGCCGCAGCTCCGAAGAACTAGAGTTCTCATCGTTGTTGCCACAAGCATCCTCCCGAGGCCAGTCCTCAAACATCAGGAAGGAGATGCCTACAGCTTCTCTGAGAACTGACGGGATTTCCGGAGTCCGTAACGGACTAACTTGCTACCGGGGACACGGGAGACCAAGCGGCAATCGGAAAGTCGCCTTCGACCGCCATTCCCGTGAAAACCGTAGTCTCCTCAGAAACCAACCCCCACAGTTGCAAGGTAGCCGCAACAACAAATCGGCGCCTCATTTAACGCCCTGAATCGCTCCACCATCTACACCAAACTAAGCCCGGAGCCAACACGAATCGAGACCAAAACACGAACGTGAAAACAGCCGTACCTTTACCGGGAACACACACCTTCGTGAAACCTAGGCCATGCCGATGACAAAGAGACGGCACCGGAGCTTTTCCGCCGAAACGAACCGAGAGAAGCATCCGCCGAGCCACCGCTGAGAGACACCGCCGGTGGAACCGCACACGCCGAGAGAGACGAGAGCCACCACTCCGAGGCTAGCCACGAAACCTAAACCGCAACACCAAGAGACACCGAGCAGACCCGTCCTCAAGGTCCAACAACGCTACCGCAGGGAGCCGAGGAGCTCAAATTTTTGTCACCACCCACTCCTCCGCCTCAGATCCATGGCGGAAAGAGACTCGGGATGGACCTTACACAGTGGAGATGGCAGGCTGTCACCACCACCACATGCACACAGCAAGCCGGAGTAACACGTCGTCGGCACGAGAGCTCTAGAAATAAAGCCGAGGAACCGCCAGAGAGGGAAACGCCGGTGAGCGAAAATGAGGAAAAAAAACTAGCAAATTAGAGAGACGAGGCAGACGATGGGGAGGAAGTCAACCACACGGGAAGACCTCCTTCCACCACCGCGAACACAGCGACACCGCTGAGCTCCCGCCGCCATCGACCGAGGACTCGCCGCCGAGAAACCTCCCTCGAAGCCGCTACACCAAGCCGACAGACCAGATCTACAAAAATAAAGATGGGAAAGCAACGGTGGGCCGGCGCCGGAGGAAGACGCTCAGATCTGACAGGCTCTAGACGGCGGAAAAGGGGAGAGAAGAGAGCGATGAGAGAGAAAAATCTTTTTTGATCACGTGTTTGGTGAATTTTTCAACGACACGATGTAGTTTTGATAATGTATACACATCTTTATACAGATTACAAAATTTATACACGGCTGAGGGTTATATGGCGGGTTGACTCCGATTTCAATGGTTTGATCTGCATTTTCAACAAATTGAAACAAAAAAAAACCATTTGGAAAGTTTATTTGCCAAAAAAACTTGTTTTTCGGGAGGTATTTCGATTTTTGCATACTTTATGTAATTTCAAACTTAAAATATACAAGATGGAAAATAAAGAAGAGATTTCTGCTGTAGTGACAGTGAATCACAGTTGATTCAGTTCAACGGTCATCACTCATCTATGCAAAAAAATTTCTTAAAATCGTTGTTTCTTTTAATTTTGTGTCTTCACTCTTTATTATATACTCCACGAGTAATCATTTCTCTTTTCTGTTTCAAAAAGTAATATATAAGAGATTCCTAAATCATTTACAGGCTGGAATTTTTTTTTGTTGCTTTTGTCAGTCTTTTCTTTTATGCTTTATTTTTGTTATTTTCCTCTTGCCATTTCGGGTCTTAATAAGGTTCGTATCTCTAAACTTTGACATGAATTGTACATCGTCAATGTTTGATACATCAAACAAATAAAATAGAATGTATATTCAACTATATCACTCGACTTCGTTTTTATATATTGTTTTATGCTAACTGATAGATATTGTTTTAGTTTCTCGAAGCCAAATTTGACGTCAGAAAAAAAAATAAAAAACACTAGATATAAACACGCAAGATAAAGTTTTGATAAACCAACCTACAAAGAACCGTAATTGTAATAACATAATTCTAATCCGTTNCAGTTAAATAACCATATTATACCAAACATAAATTTTTAAATTTAGACATCACTTAAATTTTCAAATTCGGATTAAAATGTCTTCTCTTAGATACAAAAACAACCACATACAAACATAAAATTTACATTTAATATCTACAATCATGGATTAATGTTATTATTTATTAAATAATTTAATCAATCAAATAGAGATTAAATCTTATTTATAGATATTATTATAACAATAAAGATATTAGTAGATTTTAATCCGCGCACCCGCACAGTATAAAGTTCTTTGTAAACTAAATTTTGAATTATACGAAAGATGAAATGAGAAATAATATCTAATTTAAATGTTATTGATTCAAATATGTTGAATTTGTAATTCTTAGGTTTTTAGTGAGAATATAATATTTTGTTGATTTGTTGTGCAATATGTGTTTTGATGTTTATACCATATTCCTAACTCGTGCTATGCAAAATCTAGATTCTAATCCGCGTTGTGTGCGGAGCAATAATTTGTATACATTATTTTTTCTGAAATTTATATTGAGCAAACACTAATGAAAATAGTTTGACTTAAATTTAATGAAAAATTTCATGATTATGTGATTTCTAGATTATATAGATTTAATAAATGTTTGATAACAAATTTAATACTTTTTGGGCAACAAATTCATTTTTTTTTTTAAACAGGATGTTTGGGAACAAATACTAAAAATGCTTATGTTTTAATAGTATAGATGTAAATTACTTTAAAAAAAAAAATGTTTATCAACATGTATAAGGCAACATATATAAGCAATCCACATCAATTATATAAATAACATGTTTGGACTCAAAAAAAGTGTTCTTGATTTAATAGCATAGATTTTTAACTTGTTTACTGTTTAGTATGTCCGAAAACTATGATATATTGAATCTTAATATTTAACTCATGTGATCGTGTCCTTTCCGTTTGGGCTTATAATGGGTTGGGAGAAATAAGTCTGGGCAGGCTCAACATTATGGTTATAATAAATTTCACTACCCGGGTCGGGTCATAAGATCCGAACTTACAAGGATTCAAAATCCACTCTCTCTATTCACCTAAAACCCTAAAAATTTGTTCGATCAGCATTCGCCATTAACCCGAGTTTCAAGTCGTTGCAGATTTTTAGACACTCGGATCTTTCAGAATGGGCAAACCGAGCAAAGGGTTTGGGTTTTATTCTCTTGTTCAAACGATGATTCATCTGGGCCCAGATTTTTTGGTTCCTGGATTTGATTTACTGATGCCAAGTTTCTGGCGTTATGTTTTCCACTTTCAGATCGGATACAGCTTCTAAATCTGATAAGAAACTTGAGAAGAAGCTTCAATTTTACACAAGTAAGCCCTGGTTGTCTCGAATTTGAAGAAATTTCTCATAGCCAATCAGTTTGCAATATGTGTTTATGTCTTAAACTTGTCTGATACTTTTGTTTGTTAATGCAGAGGTCAAAGATACACTTACTTCTTTGTCTGTCCAAAAGGAGATTGGGAAGGTAAACACTTGGAAAAAAAACCCTTTTTGTTTTATAAAATCTCCTATGAAAAATCCTCATTATATATCACATTGCAGAAAGTTGTAGATCCTTAAGGATGTTTCTATACTGCAATCTGAAGCCGATTGTTTAGTTCTTGGTCTTGCTACTGAAACTCAGCCCAAATTACTTCTGTCTAATACTAAGTAAGATGGGTATGGTAAATGTCAAGTTACAGTTTTTTTGTCAGCCATTGTTAGACTTGCAGGAGTTTCTAAAATGGGTTAACATTCGACTGTGGAGTCTGTAGCTAGTTTTACAGCTTGGAACTCTTTTTTGCCATATGATTTTCTAATAAGTGAAATTCTAATTACGGTTTGATCAGAAGAAGAAAATTCGCAGCCGTCAAAAGAAACTAAAGGCGTATGATCTCTCCACCCTCTCGGAGTTTCTTCCCGAGATTAATGCTTTGCAGAAATCAGCTCTTCCTGCACCCGACTTGAAGATGAACTGCAAAAGGCGACAAGAGCTCGTGTATGTCGCCATTTCATTTTGTGGTTAAACTTCCGTTGTTGCGATTTGCATCTGAAAGGGTTGTATTGTGTGTGTGTGTTTGTGTATAGATTGACGGAAGGGGATAGATTGAACAAGGTTCTAGACCATCCAGCTTTCCAAGCAGATCCAATTGGTTCGATATTTCAGCACTTGCAGAGTCAACTTCCACCGGTGGAAGAGAAACCGAAGAAGAAGACTAACATAAATGGAAGCAAGAAAAGGAATCGGAAGAAGGGAAAGGCTGAATCCATGGAAATCTGATGTAGACAAGTTACTAATGTTTTGTTTTGTTGTAGTATCAAAATAAAAAAGAACAATATTTTGGACATGATGAATCCTCAAATTTAATTGTTATTATTGTGCAAATTACACAAATTTTTCATAAACCCTATAATGTGCTCGAATCACAAACACAGAATAATCCATCAATCACACCGTAAAAGAGAGAAACCTAAATACGTAAACTTAAACTTATTTTACGGTTTCAATGATCATGAGAGTGGTTCGCTGATCTCCAGGAGTTCATTACAGAGACCTGTGAAGACGAGAGAGTCAGTTTCGATCGGTCTAAACTTGATGAGCGCTGATGGTACAAGTTCTTCGTCCTCTAGGGTTCTCAGTTTCTGTCCTGGGGCTGGAGTATGTGGAATCACTCTCCGTTTAACCAGCACAGGATCCAAAAGCTCGAACTGCAAACTCGGTTCTTTCAGAGCAGAGCTCACAAACTGAGAAGAAAACAAAAACCATAGAAAATCCAAAAGTTCTGTCTTAGTTTAGTAAAACCAAATTGGTGTGCCATTTAAAGAGATATTCGTATTCTAACCTCATAGAGAGCAATTGTTGGTTCCCATGGAGCAAACACGCCTTGAAGCACAACTCCATCGGGAAACTGCACTCTAATCATACTTCTTTTGTATCTCTTTCTAGCCGCTTTCGCTTGTTTCTCCTTAAAAGATCTCGGGATCAAAAGCTGTGATTCCGCAATCTTTTTCCTCCTCAAATCCGCTTCTCGCTTTATTTCATCCGCCGAGAGGCTATAGAACGAATCAGGTACCTCTATTCTCGATGCTACGTTTTCAGGAACCGAGAAGAAGACACGGATCTAAACCAAGAGACAAAAAGAAAACATTCTAAGAACAAGTCACAAACTAATAGATTCCGTCCCAGTCTATAAGAACTTAATGATTCAACAGTTGATCGTAAGATCGATAAACCACCAAAAATGTCATCAAGCAAAGAACTTTACCTCTCTATCGATCTTCTTTGGAGCCACTGGTTCCTCTGCTATACCTACCCGAGCTGAAGATCCTGAAATCTCAATCTTTCTGTTTTCTAAAATTCCGACAACTTTATTGATCAATTGAGTTTGTTCTTCTCCAGGAACTTCCATAACCGCCCAAAGCTCTTCATTTTCCTCTTTCAATTCGAATCCAACAAGCTCGAGAAGCTCAACACCTCCAGCAACATCACCAATGGCTTCTTTAATCTTAGCATTGCTCATTCTAATCTTCCTAAACTTGCCATTCTCAGGCTCTTTCACTATGTTCTTAAGCAACCTAAGCAAAACGTCAATCGAGCTCTCTGTTGGTTTCCCAGAGAGATACACAACCACAAGCTTCTCGATTTCGGATTTGTCGTCGTCATCTCCATTTCCAATCTTCTCAGATGCAGATTCGTCTCCATTGGTGTTCCCAAGACAGCTCTCTACGTGGACGGAGACTTCTTCCTCTGATTTGAAAGGGTTACCACAGATCGGACACTCGAACATGTTCAGAGAATATCCGTTCTGGGATCTGTTCGAAGACGTGATCAACGCGCCGTACGGGTCGAATCCGTCTTGCGGCGGAGCACGAACCGGATCAGGATCCCGATTTCTCGTTGACGCGGAGGATATGGGTTTCTCAGGCAACGGAGCTGAAGAGGAGCCACTCGATGGAGGAGAAGGAGAAGGTTTGGTGGGTCTAGGAGTCGGATTCGGGTTCGGATTTGGAGGGTTAAACCGGTTTTGAATCGGGTTAACGAGTGCAGAAGAAGAAGAAGATCCGAGAACTCTACCTGGGCCTTTGAATTTGCCTGAGGAAGAAGAGAGATTGACTTTCTTCATGAATCCTTTTAGCTTATCTTTAACGTCATCCATCTTCTTATCCGTAAATCTCAAAAGCTACAAACTCCAAAGATCTGTCTGAGAAAGACTTATCAATTTAAGATTTAGAAAGATACATATATTTATGAAGAAATCAGAAAAATGATCTTGCTCCTCTCTGGTCGGGTCGTCGAAACTTTTTGTTTTGTTCTGTTTTTGCTTCTATTCATCATATTTAAACCCCCCCCCTAGAAGAAAACGTGACCTTGCTG
>PKMM01011668.1:134608-200463 GCA_002933915.1 Eutrema heterophyllum | reverse complement strand
TTTTTTTTCTAATCGAAGTAACCTATATGTTTCACCCACATAAATTTCCAAAACCTAGAAATTCACTAGTAGTCTATAACAAAGTCGCACGATAACAAAACATCTTTTTATATAAAAAATGCATTTAAGGTTGTTAATTAGCATACCATCATATTATAATTATCTTCGTTCTTGGATAAGTAGTTGTAGATATATCAATATAATTATTTGATATGAGTTTTCCATAGATTATCATTGGAAGAATCATTGATGTTTGCTTCATTGTATTCGAGACGGAAAGTTATAAGGAAGCAAAATTATACTATAGTTTATATAATTATATTCATAGTATCAAACGGATTAAATCTACCGGTTGCCGATATCCTAGTTTAACATTCTTTTGATATGACACAAACTTCGAAAATTGTTGGTTAAATGTTTTCGGAGTTTTTCCATTCCAAAGATGTCTTAGCTTATCATCTCTATTCTCAGAATTAGCATGCCACCTCATGTATTCAACACTTTTAGTGAAATAAATAAACGTTATAAGCGTAGATTCAATGGAAAGTCCAAAGTATGTTACATATTAACCAGCTTGTTGCTTCTTTTTCTTTTATCAATATATCATCAGCTATCGTAGATGTCTTCTATCTTGAATACTTCCACAACAATGTCGCTTAAGGTTTGTTTCTACAACAGTTGATATGATAAACTCTCGAAGCTATGGTGAAAATTACTCTAAAATGTGGTACAAATATACTTTAAACTTCCGCGTTTAATATATTTTTTTAAAACATTTGTTGCTTCTAAGATGCAATGGCCTGATGCATCTCATGTACCAGTGGCGATGTAGCTCACGGAATAGTTCAAGGAAGCGAGACGACTTAACTGGTGACGTGGAGCTTTACTGAATCAAGTAGTTGAGCTGGACAAGTCAAGAGGAGAGACGCGAAGCAGTAGCTGAGCTGGAATAAAGATCTTATTGAAGATATTGGAGCATGGAAGATTTCCTTAGTCTTAGGAGAAAAATAAGGGAATGGAGAATATTCTTGAAGATTTAGAGTGATCTTCAAGGGTGAGCATTGGCTAGGGTTAGCCGTAAGTCCTACCGAGTATAAGTAGGCGTGGTAAGGCATCGTATGTGTCTTAACACAACTGGAGAATTCTTAGCATAGGGCGAGTGATTATCTTGTAAGAAATCAAGGGCTAAGGGGTAAGGGATTCGATTGAGAGGTTCTTGGATCACGTATAGATCCAAGAACATGTGAGGCTAGAACGGCAAGTCAAAGTGTGTCTTGAGCTTGTCTAAAATTGTGTTAGGTAGAAACTTGTAAGTGTACTTAACAGATTTACTAGCAATAAAGTTTTCGTGTAGAAAAATTCATGTTTTACATTGTGTTCTAGTTCTTTTACTACGGTTATTGCATTTTTAGCTTCTAATGTTTGATTCATTTCTTTTGGTTGGTTTACGATTAAAGGACAAAAGTAGATGCACTCGTTACAAAAAATTATATGAAAATAAATTAAATTATTATTTTTTGGGTTAAAGAATATTTTTTTATTATTAAAGTTCATTAAATTGCTAAGAAATATGTAAAGTTCATATTAGCTAACATAAAACAGAAAAGATAATCCTTAACTAGATTTTACGTACACTCGTCTCTCGTTAAACGAGATGGGATTATACTTTTACAAACCTTTTTTGTGGTGAAAAACAACCAAATATTGCTAGTAACTACGTCCACGATGCTCCAAATGACGTTGTTCTTTACTCTTTGTGGCTTTTTCTTTCATTCACTTCGAATACGTTGAGTCTCGTAATTATTGGTTTTTAGGTCAGTTTCAAATTTGATGCATGAATTCGAATTTATAAAGTTTTTTATCTACAATATATAGTAGAGTTACGGCTACTTTAAAAAGATTGGTCCATAAAAATGTAGTGGCATGTTTTATGTTTAGCACTCCATATAAAGTAACATTACATATAACGATGTTATATAGCTGCTTCTTTTTGGCCTAGGATAAGGTCGAACCAGAAAATGAAAAAAAAATATTTATATATAAAGTAACTCATTTAAAACAAATTTCAATTTATTTTTATAAACCAGGGCGAATAATTGATGATAGAGAATGTGTCATCGTAAGCCGATTGTTCCACCTATTATGCCGTTATTTCTCCCTACTTTTGTATGCAATGTGAAACATAATGATATCCACTCGAGCACTTTATAAAGTTCTTCTATTCACCAAATATGTTATCGAATAATTAGCATCAAAATTTAACCAACTACACCCACCATTTGACATCCTTTTACTTTAATTTATCAATATTTCAAATTCGACTTTATATTTTTTTCATACCGTTGACGCTCTGAAACTTCAGATAGAAATACTATTGACAGAACAAATATATTAACCGGCCGGAAATATAGAAAAAATGTTAGCTATGGTTTATTAATAGATATTCTTGGAACACTAGTATACATTTTTGCACAAACAGTAACACATCATGAATCAAATCTTTGTCACCAACAATATTAAGTGATTATGATTTATAATTAGTGAGATATAAAAGAAATTGCATGCGCCACTTTATATATAATGTTATTATACAAGGATACGGATACAAATCTTAACGGCGTGAGTTTTCTATACATTTGGAAAAATAAACTTAAATTAAAGTGGGTCAAAAAAGAAACATCTTTTAGGGTTTGAGTGGAGAATATGAAGAATCTCTTTGCTTTTCTTTCTCCTTTACGCATTTAATTATTTTTTAAAAATACTATATTTGATCATAAGCGAAAGTCCATAACGTAGCTTATTTTCCACCTGGGAAACAAAAAAAAAACATAATTAGACGATAGTATATGGAAAAAACTTGGATCCACCATAATAGCGCCTTTATCTTGGGTCCATCAATTACAAATTGATCCGTTTATCATAAAAACATTTGATTGTGATGATTATGTTCCATTACGTATATATATAAAAATGAAAAAGGTAATTAACGATATGAATCATTTTACTTACCTTTAACTCTCTCGCACGATTTTGCCATAAAAGAAAGAAAAACGACGAGTAACGTAACTCCAGCAATTAAGCCAACTATGATAGCAAGCGTCTTCTCTATCTCATCGTCATTATTGTCACGATCCCCACCTAAAGCCCAAAAATCAAAATAAATATAAACGTTTTAACAATACGTTTATCAAATACAGAAATATATAACATGCATTGTTAATTATGTAAACAAATTATCTGCATTAATGTTTGTACAGTCTGTATTTATGAACAAAGTAGGGTGCCAAAAAACAGGGAGATACTAAACAGAATTAACGATCTTGAAATAGACACATTTTAATCAACAGATTAGCAACTTTACCGTAGCCGTTGGATCGCGAGGTTCTTCCACGCGCCCAATACCGCGTGTAGCACTTGGCTAAGTACACGTCACCCCAAGCGGCTGTAGCACAATCCGATTTCAGCCGTCCGATCGCCTCCATCAAACAGTCTTGACAGTCGCTCCCACTGAGATCTCCGGTGCACTGCGCTACACCTTGCAATCCCCCCGATACTCCCACTCTGTAGGGCCCACCGCTACTCGCCGCCAAGTAACCCACCACCGAGTCTCTCCGAGTCAACTCGTTCGAGTTATACCCAACCGGTGATCCACACCGTCTAACCACCACCGTCTTATCTTCCACGCCGATGAACGTCGAGTTGTCGTACTTCACGAAACAGCCCTCGAGCTGCAACGCGCCTCCGCACGCGCCGACGCAGAGACTTCCGAGCCGGCTGACGGCTCGAGCGACGCACCTAGCGCAATCGCCAGAGCCGGAGGAGAGATCGCCGCGACACTGGTACAATCCGTAGATTGAACTGTCGCCGCCGGAGATTCCGTTGAGGCTGAAGTTGTTGTATGTGGAGAGAGAAGCTGAGCTAACGAACGAGGTGAGTAGCGAGTTGACGTTCGACTCGTAAGGCGATCCCGGAAAGTATTTAGCTTGCGAGCAGCCGCCGTAGACAAAAGTATCGACGGCTGCGAATGAAAACGCTCCGAGAATGGACACGACGGCGATAAAAAGAATCGTTTTTGTCGAGAACATGACTTTCGCCGATCTGCTCTGTTCTCTGTGTGTGTGTTTTTGTTATGACTCTTGAAAATATGAGAGTGTAGCAACTTTTTTTATGCTTGGTGCGTTGTTTGATTATGATTTATGAACACTAATATTATATACTTTATATTTATTTCATATGGTTTAATATTACAAAAGTATTTATACAATTAAATTACAGAGCTATTTTGTTTACTGTTTTTACTTAATTAATTTTTATTTTATATGCCATAGTTTTATTGGCCAAATAAAGATTTTGTAGTAATTGCCTTGTCTTTACTTGTATCTAACTAAACTGGACTGATTGTTTTCTCTTCTCTATAACGTTTTGGTCACTTCTCTATCCATTATACCTATGATTTTAAGTTTTTAACTGAGGAAAAAGGAAACCTATAAATTTAAAGAATGAAGTGTTGGTTGAAAATGATAACTGTTAGGCTTTTCTGTTTATGGTTTAGCGTCACGTTTTCAATTTTTTTTTTTTATGGATGATCTACTTTTTTTGTTTCGTTATTGGGTTCTTTTTCAGGTTATAAAATATTAAATTATAAATCTTAATCTAGTTGTATATATATGTTATCATCTAAATTCTAATACAATTTTCTTTTCAAAAGTATTTAACATGAAATATTTGTATAACTATTGAGGACACAAAATTGTATTCTTCTCACTAAGTAAATTTTTTGGGAAATATATATAATTTTTACGATTTTGAGCCACTTGTCTCTTATCTGTCTCGTTAATTCAAAGAAAAGAGGTATTATTATTACAAATTTTCAATCGGCGGTGGCCGGAGAACTCAACTCGACGACTATGACGGCAGAGAGAGAGGCAAAAACAAAATGGCAAATGAATAGAAAAATTTACAAGGAATCAATATGAGGCCAAAATCTTAACTAACGAGCCTCGCCCAAATGGAACTGGACACGGGCATTACAAGGCCCAAATTCTATTCAAAACTCATCCTTTTATTTAAAAATAAAATTGTAGATTGATGATATATCCGATATCAAATTGATAGATTCAACACAAATATGTAAACAAATAACTCATCTTCTTTTTTTCTTTCTCGGGTATCAAAATCTACTAATAAGTTAACGACCAGAAACACAGATAATTAACGTTATACTTTCAAGAAATTGGGATAGAAAATGGGTATGACGATTAAAAATTGTGAAACTTACTTGTCTTATGCTTGTTATTTTAGCACCAAATTATACAGTTATACTGCCCTTTTTTTCTTCTAAATTTTAAGAAAATAATGAAAACTTAAGAAGTGGTCGAAACATCAGAAGATTTTTATTGATTTAATAAATAGGATGTAAAATGCCTTTTAACTGTTATGATTTTAACTAAGTAATAATTACTCAAAAGGTAGTAATCGAGACATTACATGCGTCGACCTTTTTTTATTATCGAAAGCGTAACTTGTGATTTGTATTATACAAAAATTAGTTATATAGAGTAATTATAAGACGTGGGATCTTCCATTTTTTTCCAAAAATTATAGTATTAAAATCGATCTGTAGTAGACTTCCAAATATTGTCTTTCTTAAATTGCAGCATAAACATTACAATAACGACTATTGTTATTTTTATTGTTACCTCATATACTACTGGCTAAGATGTTGGTTGGTGACAATCAATAGGTAGCTGGAAAAAAAAAGCAAGTAACTAAAAATGTGAACCAATTTTTTCTAAAAGATAAAGCCAATTCTGATACCGACTCATCAACCTTTTTTTTGATTTTTTCATAATAATTTTTGGAAAATGACAATTTTTCCCTTCAGTATTATTATATCAGTTATATTGAGCATATGATTAAAGTAATTTATTCCCGTTTTTTTCCTTGTAATCAATCGCATCCTGACACGTATCACCTACTTGCATAATTCAATATTTATCAACCACAAAATGCATCATTAAATTAAATGTCTCAATTGCAAATTCAAAGAGAGATGAAAAACATAAACAGAGGGAAACACTCTTTGTTAAACTCTTCACCATCCCTTAAGCAAATCTTGCAGAAACATTATAAACACAAACACAAGACTTCTTAAATCACATGATGTTTTTCTTGCTCCAAATTAAACCTAACAAAATCTACCCATATTTTTTCCTTGCTCTGCGTCTGCTTTCCAAATCGATTTTTTAGTTCGCTGTCTCAATACTAATTGAAACCCATCTATTTTATATCTACAGAGATCCATTAGTTCATCATAAACTCCCATCACAATCAGCAATTTAGCAATCATCAGCACATTGTTTCAATAGAGATTGAAATAGTTTTCTCTTCCTTTGGTTGATTAATTGGTGATGAGAGTCTCTCAACCAAAACATCTAATGCTTCTTTCATCCACCAATCTCTACAAGCTTCTCTTGCGTCCTCTACGTTCATCTGTAATTAATTCGTGAAAAAAACGCAATCAGTATTAAGAATTTGTAAAAATATATTAAAACAAAAAACAAAGAATAGTTTTTTAGCTACTGACCCAGATTCTTTGCCTAGCATGTTGTTCAGGCCAAAGCTCAAGTTGTTCAGTAACAAGCATAGGGAACATTAGTCCTTCATAGTATGTTCCTCTGCTTTTGCTCAAAAAATCCCATTTTCCAAGTTGATGCTGCCAAAATTTTAAACACAAACCAAAAAATTAGTAAAAAGAAACAGAACAATAATATCAAATAAAAACGAAGATTTATTTTAAAAAGTACCCCAATGTTGCCAAGAACTCCAGCTTCTTCGAGAGATTCTCTTGAAGCAGCTTCTTCTACAGATTCATCAAGCTCCCAACCACCCTGATTTTTTTTTTTTAATTAATTACAGAAAAACAATTAATACCCAGAAAAATGGTTTATCTTTTTAAATCACCATAAGATCATCAAATCCAAACTTTAAAGAAAATTGAGGTTTTTTTTTCTGAATAAAAAGATGAGTACCTTTGGGAACATCATGGCGTGACCTTTTTGAGAAGAGATAACAAGAACTTCTAATTCGTCACTGATCTTGCCATCGCTTGATAGCTTGAATCTGTATGGAATACATCTGCAAATCCCCCCCCCCCAAAAAAAGGAAAAAAATTCGTTTCAGAAACTACTAAAAAATCAAAAATCAAAAGTAATTGACTTTATTTTTCCGGTAAAATTTTGGTGAAGGCCAGATCTGTAGATGAACATACCCGACGACTTGACGACGACCTTTGTTGTATCTCTGAAGCTGACGACCAGTGCGAGAAACCAAACACACCATTTTTTCAGCGCCCATTTTAGCTAAATTTTACAGAGTCTTGAAGAAGAAGAACCCTAATTTCTCAGATAAAAGAAGGAGGAGAAGAAACGAGTCTGATAGTATATTAAAAAAAAAAAAAAAAACAGGTGTCACCGTTTCGTTTGAAACAACTATAACGGATCAGAATCTGTCGAAATAAAGAAGAACACACGAATCTATGATCGGTTTATAGATCGGAAGTTTTAGTTATGCTTAAGTGTTTATGATTCGATTCGTTGCGCCTGAAAAGATTTGAGAGAGAGAAGAAAATCGAAGGTGAAGGAGATGAGACAAAAAGCGTTGGTTCAACCTCCAATGGCTTATCTTCTTTATATAAAAAAACGGCCGCTCTCTTTTTCTTTTTCTTTTTTTTCGTAAATATTTATTTATTTCTTTTTTTTACAGGAAAAATATTTATTTATTTTCTTAGAATTATCCTCATTGGCTACGAATGTTATTCTTTTTCATTTTAAAAAGTGTCATTTTGACACATTAAAAAAACTTTTAAAATAAACAAATATCCCAATATCGAATGGTGACAGTGGTTTAAGCGGTGCGGGACAAGCGGTTTAAAAGGTGCGGTGCGGTTTTAGTGTGGTGCGGTTGGAAGAAACGCATCATGCAGAACAAGTGTGGTTACTGCGGAACAAGCGGTGCAGAACAATATATGAATGGTGAAAAAAACAACATGCGGTACAATCTAAATTTGTGAATTGTGAAAATGTAAAAAGCGGTGCAGAATATATATTTTATAAATAAAAATGGATTAATGACAGTTATATGATTACAAATTAAAATTATTAATTTGTTAATGATCAAATCTTTTTCATAAATTAATTACAATCCATAACTAAATAATTATTAAAATTTTAATAAATTTGTTTGACATTTTACAATAATATATTTATTGCTAAAATCAAATTAAAAAATACATACCAAAAAAACCAAATAAAATAATATAATACAATATAATATAATCGAATTATTTTTAAAGTTAAAGTTTTAATTTATAAATATAACAAACTATATTTGTTGTTAAGAAATACATAAAATTCAAAATATCAAGTATAATACAACACAAATAAAAATTCTTTTAACTGTAGCAAGTTTAATTTTTTCACTTTTACTAAATAAATTCTATGTACAAGAACCGATGTACGTCTTTTAATTTATAAAATATTTGTCGACAAAAAAGAAGAAGAACAATTATTAGAAATAACTTATTTAGTAAAAGTGAAAAAATTATTAAAAAATTAAAAAAGTGGTTCAGATGCTGACGAAATGTTAAAACCACATCATATTTGTGGTGTTTCAACGGTAGCAAGCGGTTCTTCACAATTCTTCTTTTATATGTCCCGCTTGCGGTCTAATCTTTTTAAAAATATATTTTAATTGATGAATAATGCACCAAAAATAACATGTTTAATTTTTGTTGAATGGCAACGTAAAAGCGGTCCAAGCAAGACTCGCACCTAACCTCGCTTCCCATTCAAGGCCATTATCTTTAAATAAAAGATAAAACAGAAAGTAAATGTACAAAATTACATTGGAAACATAGAATGATATTCTTTTTGAAACAAAAAATAAGTGTAAAATGACATTTTTTTATGAAATTGAGGGAGTAGCTAATTAAGCTAATGTTTTTTTTTGGGAATACATGTTAATTAAAAGTACCATAGCATATCTAACGGTCTATATTTATCTCACTTTCTAAAATATAAATCAGACTTATTCCTCTCTATCATATCCTTTTTTTAGTTAATTTATGTTAATATTGTTGCATACGTATCAGGTTTATCAATAAATCACCCAATCTTTTTTTTGTATGTTAAGTATCCCATCTTTTTTTTGGTTAAGTATCCCATCTTAGAACATCATAAATCATTAAAATATCATGTAAATTTTAAAA
The DNA here is from genome assembly GCA_002933915.1 of Eutrema heterophyllum. Classification (NCBI taxonomy): domain Eukaryota; kingdom Viridiplantae; phylum Streptophyta; class Magnoliopsida; order Brassicales; family Brassicaceae; genus Eutrema; species Eutrema heterophyllum. Next base: position 191,195 of record PKMM01011668.1, on the reverse strand, counting down.
ATATAATAATTTTTTCGGGTAGACATATCCATAACTTCTTTTTTTAATTAGGAGATGATCCGAGTTTTTTACCATTCAAATAATTTTTCCAAAATATATACACAATTTCGACTGTTCAAATGAAAATGGTTAGATAACTCTACACTTGAAGGAAATTGATCTTCTGGCCTAAACCAATCTTGAACTACTAGTCTACTATAATCCATAATTTGTTGTCATTTTTTTAAGTTTGATTAACACTTTGGGTAAAAAATGGCTAAAAAGCCTTATATTTTCATCAACAAATCCAAATATGACGATGATATATCGATGCTTTAGGTTTTCTTAGTATATATCACTTTTTTTGCTAAAATATATTACTATTTTTCAAATGCAAAAATATCGAGAATTTTGTAAATTTCGGTACGTGTAGCTAAGGTAGGCCCAAACGACTAAGTGTATATAATAAATAAGGACAAACCAACCAAACTTTTGGATTTGTAGTTAAAACAATTTGTATTGCAAGTGTGGAAGAAATTTTAGTTATCATCTAACTGAACGACATATTTGCGTACATCGATAGGTATTACCAATAATAATACGTACTCTATATAATAATGCCTCGGGTTTAGATATTTTATTTTGAAACCATAATATAAAGATGTAGCAAATAAAAACTACATTTGAATAACCAGTTAATTATGGTACTTGAGTAATCACCGTTTTGTAATTAGTTGTAGCCAAAGATCGATTTTTTAAAACTTTTGTTTTCTTTAACATTAGTACAATTTGTATCATAGTCGCAGTTTTAGAAAACAGTATGGATTTCAACTTTAAACGTCCGGTTATAGAAAATGTTTAAATTTGTAAATATTGGTGGGCCAAAACAATTAAGAAGTATAGAGAATCAATTAAGGCATAGCCAATAATTCAACGTAATTAATAATTGGACGTTGTCCCTGTCAAGGTGTTTAAGGGGTTTCTCTGTCGTTTCGTGGTCTAGGCTTGTAGGCTGTGTTGGTTAATAACGAGAGAAATTAGGTTAATAATTAATCACGTAAATCTAATTAATTAAAAGTAAAATTAAAATCTAAAACGTAGTAAAAACAACAAAAGTCTCTATCCTTACGCGGCACGTTTATGTTGACTTTGGAAGCGACATGGTCACGTACGTCGACGCCTCCTATCATTTCCTTAGCCTCGATCAAGTGCGTGTTTGAATCGCGGTTAGTGGACGCGTCTGCGTTTGATGTATGTTCGATGTATCTGCGTTTTTTTCTTACCTGAGTGATGCAGTCGTTACATATTGCAAGTAATTTGATCGTATTATTCAATATAAAACCGCTAATGTATAATGCGTGGTTTGGACCGGTTTTTAACACGATAACACCTTTGAAAAGCATATTTATTTGACTTATTATATACGGTACCATCCTTATGGATAGTTTGTTTGATTGCGATATATAGTTCCATGCATGGAACAGACAAATTCGCACAAAATATATGACTACCGATTAGGGCTTGGCAAAACATACGCTATATATCTATTTCGATGTAATCAAAAAGATCCGGATGATTGTAACTCTATACAGAACAAACTATATACTAAAACTATTTTTTATACATATGATTAATTACGGAACGGAGTGAATTATAGATATTACAAAAATTCAGAATAATTGTTTTGTGTCCACACCTACTACGATGACTTTTTTTTACCTCGTTTAAACAAAAAAAACTAATGAATTAACATAACCTCATCAAAATGTTTAATAAGAATATAATTACGTGATTATAAAAAAGGCAAAAGAATAGTTCGCTACGTACTCGAAAATATGAATCGATGTTTCTTATTCTGTACTTTAAAATGGTACTAGTTATTTGTTTACGGATTGGTGTGATTATAGTACTTGGTTACAAATCAGATGTATGTGATCAACTCAATAATGTGGTTCAAATTGATAAACAATATATATATTATCATTATTAACTTCTAGCTAGCTATTTGGTTGATAATTTTCTAAGTCCAATTATCAAATCAGATTGTAGAAAAATACGAAAAGAAACGATCTCGAGGATTGAGTAGGTAGTCACGTAGACATATAAGCTAAAGTGCACCATAAAGGTTCAATGAATTTTGCTGAATAAAACTATTATTATTAATTTATTATTAGATAGACTTATCAAATGTGAATACTTCCTGCAAATGTGCGGTACGTGGATATGATGAATCCATTCTTTAAATGCCCTAACCATTAGTATTCAAATTTTGGCCACCGTTTTAGAATATTTCCTCAATAAACCCAATAAAGGATTTTCTTTCACCAGGATACATATTTAATGAATGACTTTATTCTACACAACACAATCACATATAGTTCTTGTGTTCTACTAAAAAATATACCACTTTTTATTGAAAAAAGTTCAGGTAATGTTTATTAAGATTTTTTATTTATTGGTCAATTTAAATTATTTTTATTGTTTATACATAAATAAGTATGAATAGTAATTAATATTTTTTTCACATTCAGGCTCTAAAATTAGACGATTTATCCTCTAATTTCCTAACACAAGAAAAGGATATCCACTTGGTGATATAATTATATAAGTTTAACGATATTCACTTGGTAATATAACTAAAAGTGTCATACTATTCAAACTTTTAAGCAATGCGAAAATTCTAATGCCAATCCAAAACCCACGCCGATTTTTTTATTTTTGTTTGATCAAATGTTGTTATCTACCACAAAACATGAAACATGATCAAAATCCAAAGCTACTTCTCTTATAAATTATTGTAAGAAATGAAACAAAAGATAAATAAATGATCGAAATAATTGCTGAAAGAGAGACCGCCGCACAATATGTTTCTCTCAGCCACAAAGACACTCGCTTACAAATTACATGGACATGAATGAGTCTTAATCAATAATCACTTCATGTTTTTTTCCAAAAAATTCAATAATCATTCGCATCTTCCTTTTGTTCTACCATAGATTCCACGCGACTTTCGCTAAACAAAAAAAAAAACATGAGTTTGTCTAATTAAATAGCAAGATATAGTTATTGTTTTAAGCTTAAATTATGGACATAAGAATAATTCCGAAAAATTAGGAAATGGACACGACCACGAGGGTATCATGGGATTCTAGATCGTCAATAAATGAAACTAAACTATATTTTCATATTTTATAGTACTACGTTTTTTTAATTGTTGCTCTTGTTTCAATTGTTTTTTTTTTTTTTCTTTTGCAACGCAACATAAAGATGTTTGTTGGGATAAATAATTTTCTTTAGGACACGTATCATTGTAGAATAGATGACTACTTATCATAAAAGCGCACCACTAAGAATGGTGCAGTTACGAGGTTAGATGATTGAACTATTGAACATGTTAGGACATGTTATGAACCACCACATTTTCTCAAAATCATTCTCGAATAGCATAAGTGGGAAGTAAAGAGATGAATGATCATGAAATGATAAAGAGTCACCTTTTCATGAGTCCGCCAATTCGTGTCATGTTATATGGAGAGTGCGGTATTAGGGAGATGAGTGATCCAGACAAGATCATGTCAGCACCCCAACTACAGCAACATAAATCGGGCAGCAATGCCCAGGAAGGTAAGATCCTAAACAACTGAGTAGTAATACCCGAAAAGATAAGAGTAACTTGATATCCCTTAAAAGGTTATCGAAAAAGGTACAAGACAATAAGTAAAGGACACTATTATACGCAAAATCTTTATTTTCCCTCCATAAACAACACTTCGTATTTTGAAATACTTGCGCCAAAGACTTAGCAAAAGATTCGTACTACACGGTTTCAGGCACACATAGACGGATAAAAGCGACTCGTCAAGGAGCCTAGGGAGATGTGCAACATGGGGCGAACAGACCACGTAGCGCTAAAACCGCTGAAACATAGTACGAATGACTCGACATGAGATAGAGCCGTTCGATAGCAAGTCTTGGTGCAGAAAAATCACTCGAGTGCGCCGTACTAGGCTCCAGCTCATAAGAACCATGATCTAACCCGACATTTGAAAATGCGACCCAGTAAACATTTCGGGTCAGGTAATCTCTATAAAAGATCTTGCACTCACTGGAGGCGAGGGACGAACTCTTTCAGCCTAAATTTCACATTATACACTAAAAACTATTTTTTTCTCTAAACACTTAACCTTTATGGAGTCTATGTTAGTCTACGGATGTTCATCTTCCGGCCGATTCTTGGCTGGATTCACCCAAATCTCTCATCTCTTTCAAATTCTTTCACCCAAAATCACCTCCTAAACGTCAGATACTTTGCGGATCCGTCCCAAACCCGGACCCAAAGTCACTTAACCATTCTTCCTTATTTTCCTACTATTTCTAGACCCGACGCCAAAATCGTGGTCATTCTTTTTCTCGTTGATTAACTTGAGCGTCAGAAAGTCTTCGGAAAACACCTCCAATTCGTGTCTTTCGGATTCTTAACGCGTTGTTTCTTGTGTATGATAACTGCTTCCCTGAAAGGACGAAAAATCTTTGAAACCATGTTTAATTAAAAAAATTATAAAAATACCTAGAAATTCACAAAATCATAAGTACATTTTGCCTTTGTGTAAAAATATATACTTTGGGATTCGGACGTTGTATAGTATGTGTTGGTGTCTTGAAATGGTATTAGTGAATGTTGCATCAAATATAATATCACGAAGAAAATTAACTTTCTCCTCTTCTTCTTCTAGAAATTTTATTGTAGTCTCTAGAAATTAAGCAAAAGATTATATAGTATAAGACTTTGCCAATAAAAGTTTTCTTCGAGAATTCAAATTAAATTTAGGATTTTTTTCCCATCTAAAATTATTAAATTATAAGAGGATATGGAAATTGGAAAAGCGACTTTCTAGAATTTAATTTGAATTTTAGTCACATAGATTTTAGTTTTTGTTGAGAAGTAGACTGAGAAGAAAGAAAATCTTTTCTTCAAAAAAAAAAGAAAGAAAATCTTCTTTAGTTTGTGGGAAAGATAATATTTTAAATTTCTTTAAAAAAAAAAGAAAGATAATATTTTAATTACAAAACCTAAACCTAACCCCTCTCTCGCATAATATAGTGATATTGTTATGTACTCCTCTGAATAAAACAAAATATGAAAGCGACGTTGAATGATGTCTATATTTTAAATAGTTTATACGTATGCCAAGCTAAAGCGTGGAAAATTGGTTGCATGGGTTTATATTAATTATAAAATTACCATTCTTTCGGTTGGTCGAGATCTCTCATCAATTCTTTTTTACTGGATATACTTTCTTAATTACTGCAAAATCTTACGATGTAATAGCAATAGATTTAAGCGATTAGTTTGAATTTTGATATGTGAGAATTTATTTTACTAGAGCCTATATATTCTACAAATTTTAGAAATATTTAAGAAAAAAGAAGAAGATGTCGGCATCAAAGGAAGACCGGAGCAAGTCGTGAGGGTTGAAATGGTCGGACTCCACATGCTCTCTTTCCCTCTCTAATAATACCTCAAGCCCAACTTATCAACTCTCTCTCTCTTAAGTCTCTGTATATTGTTTTCTTGTTGTTGGACATTTATGACAAATTGACAAGTTATGATTTTAATTTTTGTTTATGTATTTTTAATAAGAGTGTATTTGTTTTAAATGGGTTAATTAAAATTTCTTTATAGTCGGAAAATTCAAAATATTTTTACATATTTTATTTAGAATTTTAAGAATTTGTTTTTTGATAATTGAAAGATTCAGAACCGAAACCCAAAATAAATTCTCAAGTATATAAAAAATACAGATTTTCTAACATATAAAAGCGTATATAGTACTCCCTCTGTTTCTAAATGATAGATGTTTTAGAAAAAAATTTTGTTTCAAAAAGATAGATTTTTAAGTTTTCTATGCATTTTTTATAAGTTAACGATGATAAATTGTAAATTTCAAGAAAATTAATTGTCTTTATTGAAATGCTATTGGTTTAGAGTTATAGAAAATTGTTAATCACCAAAAATGATGCATTTAATAACCATATTTAATTTGTTTTTTTAATATATGTGATTTTTTTAAAACATCTAACAATTAGAAACAGAGGGAGTAATCAACTATGATTAAAATTCAAGGCCAGTTCAACAATTTTTGGTGGTTTGAAGAAAAAAATAAATTTTTTAATATAAATTTTAGAAGAACAGTTTATCTCGCTCAACATTCCAGACGGACTCCCAAAGCTATGACAGCAACAAGGATACACTCACCTACACTTTGGAGTGGTACGAATCGGAGTTAGTCTAAACCATATCCGATTGCTCGACTCGCACGTGCTAAAATGACCGTGTTTTAACGTCTCAACCACATTTTTTTTTTTGGATATGTCGGTTTTATAAGAGTAATTTTGTCCGGACATTTTAATTATACATAAGTTTTTTCCTTCTAATTATGAATATGTTTATTTCAAATGTATGGTAATCTTCCAACATTATAATGATTACACGATAATGAAAATACTTATATTTATAGAAATAGTAAAGTGAGATTCAATTAGTACCACCATGTGACCTGATGGGCTCCTCGTAGACAGGTGTGGGGGCAATTTCTGTTGGATCAACCAAACCCAACATTTATAAAATATATTGGCATTGTAGATTTAAAAAAAAAAAAAAAAAATTGGCATTGAAGATTACATGTAGTTATAAATAAACAATGGTTAGAGACAAATTTATACGAATGTGGAACCAAGTCATAATAAAATTGATTGCGTCAGATCTTATTAATGATTCTGAATGCATAAAATTTCTCATAATTTTTTTTTGTTTTATGTCTCTTAACAATTGAAACATATCATTTAATAACAAATGTCGGCAAGAACCAAGTCAGGTAATTTACTAAACAAATACTTTGTTTAAGAAAATTGAGTTTGCGTTCCACAATTCGAATTTCTTTGGAAAATAAATATTTGCATAAATCCGAGTTATCTTTTTGGGCTTATGATTTATATCAATTTTTTGAAGTAGCTATGTTTTTGTCTACTAAAATGTGCATATATTTATCTTATATGATTAGTTTTTATTGTTAGGATAATCTTTAGCTTCAAATGTGCATACATTTTTTTTCATGTTGTATGTTCATCTACATTCCAACAATGGATCCTTAGTGATTCTGAAAATTAATGGTATAATGTCAAAGATCCAAATTCTAGACGAACAATTATTTCCAAATACTAATGTATACCACTGTAAATTAATTTGTAACTTAAATTCAGTTTCATTTCTTCCATACGAGTTTTTATTTTTAATTTTATATGATTTGTTGGAAGACTACAAAACTATGTACTTTATAATTGGTTTTTATGTATTGGATCCAAGTAGGATTTCGAAGACTTTGAAGGGCACATCCTTTTCAAAGACTTACTTATATATTAACTGTTAGTCATTTTTAAAACTTCTAATTTTCTAGAACACATAAATTTCCACAATATGATAACTTAAATTAATTGATTTTGTTTTTTTTTGCTCTTTTCTTTTACTTTGATTGTTTTGTGGATAAAATCCAAAAAAAAACTATAGTCACTATCTGTCGACGTGGCTCACTTACGACCCAATCCCTTTTCAACGTTGTAGCTTTATTGGTTTTTGGGCTCTTCTTAATCACAGATTAGATATAAAAGAACTAAAAGAAAATGAGCTATTTGTAAATTTCTGAAATAAACCTTATTAATCATAGTTCATACTCGTTATAATCAGGGGCGGCTCAAAAGTAGCCAAATTTTGTTTGGACCCCGTATAGTATTTGAAATATATGTTCTAATTAATTACAAGTAAATTCTTTTGAAAGTTTTTTTTGCTCAAAAATACACTAAATTTTCTGTTAGTTTAATATGAGCCGTGTGCATTTGCATATCTCGCACTCTCAAAACCTTCCATGGACTTATATATTCCTAATTTTCTAGAACAATCAATAATATGAATTTCGAAAATTAGCTTTATATAAAACTTATAAAGCTACCGGTGACGAATGAAATGACGGTGATGCTGGTCATTTGGGTCGGTGATGGGTTCCGTTACGGCGACGTTGACGGTGCGTTAGTGTCTTCAACGTGAAGCATCCCATTCAATGCAAAAAATGGAAAATAGTATTTTCTTATATTAAATACTAAAATATGATAATGGGTTAAAGCCCATAAATAATATGGCCTTAAATAAAATAGAAGCCGAATTTCCTTAAAAAGAAATAATCGAGCTCGATTGGGCTTGGGCTTGGGCTGTTTTACTCAACTGTTAGTCGTATGGAAACGTAACGATAACGTCGATAAGACAACTGAAAAGTGAAGATAATGAAAAATGGCACTTGTAGAAATGTAGTATTTATTAAAAACAAATTGTAGTATATAGATATATTTATATGTAAATGTGAATGCTATATATATATTATTATATGTTTGCTGAGAGAAGTGAGTGAAGTAAGAGACGAGAGAAAAAATGAGAGTGGAAAGAGAGAGAGAGTAGTTTTCTTATTGTCTCTGTTGTTGTTCATTTACAAACACAATACACATATTTATACAAGAGAGAGGTGGTGACTTCGTTAAGTGGGGCGGCCACTTTTGTGGGTAAGTGGGTGAGTATATAATAATATATGGATAATTATTTATAACATTTCCCTTTAATTATCCATCACTATAACGTTTTACGTACTGCCTCGTTAAAAACCTAATCATGGAAAAATCCAATGAGATAAAAACTATGATAAGGGAAAAAGAGTGCAGTCTACCCCTCGAAATGATGGATATAATATCTTCCTTATAGATCACGTAGATGACGCATTCTGATACTTTGAATATGTTTCTTGAATGTTGTAGTAGGAAGCGTCTTGGTAAATAAATCTGTTGCGTTGTCACTTGACTTCTTTTGTCTGGGCAACGCATGCAGCATTATCTTCATACAAGATTGTTGACTCTTTGCTGGTGATTATTCCAGTGGCTTCTTGAATGTGGTGAGTTATGGATCTGAGCCATACATATTCTCTACATGCCTCATGAAGCGCAATAATTTCTGCATGATTTGAAGAAGTGGCAACCAAAGTTTGTTTTTGGGATCGCCATGAGATTGCAGTTCCTCCAATGGTGAAAACATATCCAGTTTGCGACCGAGATTTATGCGGATCTGATAAATATCATGCATCTGCAAAATCAACTAAACCAAATTTGGAATTTCGAGAATAAAATAATCCCAAATCAATCGTTCCTTGAAGGTAACGAAAAATATGTTTTATCTCATTCCAATGTCTGCGCGTAGGTGACGAACTATATCTTGTAAGTAGATTTGTAGCAAATGCTATATCCGGTCGGGTATAATTTGCAAGATACATAAGTTCTCATTTAGCGCTCATATAAGGTACTTCAGGACCTAACTCTTCCTCGCTATCTTCACAAGGTCGTAATGAATCTTTTTCAGTATTGAGAGATCGATTAACCATTGGAGTACTCAAAGAGTTCGCTTTATCTATATAAAAGCATCGTAAGATCCTTTTGGTATAATTTGATTGATGCACAAATACTCCATCTCAGAAGTGCTCTATCTGGAGTCCAAGACAAAATTTTGTATGTCCGAGATCTTTCATTTCGAATTCTTCTTTCATATGAGTTCTTACATCATCAATTTCCTTTTGAGTTCTAATGATGTTCAAGTCATCAACATATACAGCAATGATCACAAATCCTGATGAGGATTTCTTAATAAAGACGCAATGGCAAATTGCATTATTCACATACCCTTTCTTTTGCAAATATTCGCTTAAGCGTTTATACCACATGCGTCCGGATTGTTTTAATTCATAAAATGATCTCTGTAATTTGATCGCACATATCTCTATAGGTTTTGAGTTTAATGTAGCATGCATTTTTAATCCTTCTAGGATCCTCATATATATATCATTATCAAATGATCCATATAGATATGCTGTCACTACATCCATAAGATACATTTCTAAATTATTGGATGCCGCAAGGCTCATTAAAAATCTGAATGTAATTGCATCCATAACCGGGAAATAAGTTTCTTCATAATCAATTCCCGGTCTTTGAGAAAATCATTGTGCAACAAGACGGACTTTGTATCTTGTTACCTCATTTTTCTCATTTCTTTTCCGTACAAAAACCCACTTGTACCCAACCGGTTTTACATCCTCAGGTGTACTGACAATAGGTCCAAAAACATTTCTTTTATTGAGGAAGAATAATTCATTTTTCATGGTCATTTGCCATTTCATGGTCATGAGATTTCTGGCACTCTGATACGGACCTTGGGTCTGGATCATCAACTTCATAATCAATGTCTTTGGATACAAAGAATGAGAAAATTTATCATTATCTTCTATTTCATTTCTATCCCATATTTTTCCGTCTTGGGCATAGTTAATGGAAATCTCATATTTTTCTTTGTCATTTTCGTCTTCAGGACTTTTCTCTGTATGTGGTTCTTCTGGACCATTTTCATATATGTCTTCTGGACATTTTTATTTATATGGTTCTTCGAGAACCTTTTTGTTTTGTTCTCCCAATTTATTTTTCTTCCAGAGATTTTTGTTTTTAAAACCAATTGGCCTCCCCCTTTTCAACTGAATTTTGGGTTCATTTGCTATATTCCCATCTATTTGTTCTTCAAAAACGTTAATTCTTGATGGAGCATTCGCAGCGGGTATATATGACTTTGTCACCCTTTTTGTATCCGTTAACGCATCTGGTAATTGATTTGCCATATTTTGTAAATGAACTATTTTCTGAACTTCAAGTTCGCGTTGATTTGTAGGGGGATCTAGGTGCAACAAAGACGGTGTGCACCATGTAACAACTTTTGGAATTTCTTTAATTCCTCCCCCTAACGCTGGAAATTCATCTTCATTAAAATGGCAATCGGCAAAACGAGCCGTAAACATATCACCATTTTGCGGTTCAAGGTACCGAATTATACTTGGTGATGTATTACCAACGTATACACCCAATCTCCTTTGTGGCCCCATTTTTGTTCTTTGCGGTGGGGCTATAGGAACATAAACCGCACAACCAAAAACACGGAGATGAGATACATTTGGCTCCTGGCCAGATGTTAATTGTAAAGGGGAATGTTTATCATATGCGCTTGGTCTTATCTGGACCAATGACGCAACATGCAAGATAGCATGACCCCATATAGAAATTGGGAGTTTTATTCTCATTATTAACGGTCTTCCAATGAGTTGCAACCGTTTAATCAAAGACTCAGCCATGCCATTTTGTGTATGAACATGCGGAACCGGATGTTCAACATCGATTCCTAATGACATACAATAGTCATTGAATGCTTTTGAAGTGAATTCACCAGCGTTATCAAGCCTAACTTTTTTTATTGTATAATCAGGGAATTGTGCTTTCAACCTGATTATTTGGGCAATGAATTTTGCGAAAGCCGTATTTCGCGTTGTCAATAGACACACATGTGACCATCTACTGGATGCGTCAATCAATATCATAAAATATCGATATGACCCGCATGGTGGGTGGATAGGCCCACATATATCACCATGTATTCTTGCCAAGAATAGTGGAGATTCAATCCCAATTTTGGCTGGTGATGGCCGAATTATGAGTTTTCCTTGAGAACATGCATTACATAAAACTTCTCCCGATTGAAAAATCTTCTGGTTTTTCAACGGGAGGCCATTCAAATTTTGCACAATCTTTCTCATCATGATTGAACCAGGGTGGCTAAGTCTTTCATGCCACACTTTAAATGTACTAGTAAACTTCGGGTTTACTGTAACATATGATTCAACTATATGAATCTTTGTGGAATATAATCCGGAGGATAATGCTGGTAGTTCCTCTAATATAACTTTCCTTTCCGGAATTAGTGATGTGATGCAAAGATATTCAATGCCATTCTTATTCATGGTTTCTATGTGATATCTATTTCTGCGGATATCTCTTAAACTTATTAAGTTTCTCTGGGATTTAGGGAAATATAATGCATCTTGCACTTCAAACTTTGTTTCCCTTGGCATTGAAAAACAAGCTCTTCCAGAGCCCATAATAATCTTTTCATTCCCATATATAGTATTCACGCTTCCAGCGGAATTTTTTAAATTTAGAGAGGAAAAGTACTTTTTATCTTTTAGTATTATGTGCGTTGTGGCACTGTCTGCTAGACATAAATCTCCATCCCGAATCTCAGATCTTGACATATTCTGGATTAAAATTATTCATAAAAAATGCATTAATAGCTTATTTTACAACACACTTTTATAACAAAAATACATATAACACAAATTTATATAAAAAAGCTTATTTTAGTCAAATTGTTGGGCGTTGATATCCTCAGGATCAACGAGGAAATCAGAAAGATAGAGATGTGCATCATTATCAATGCCATCGAAAGAGGGTCAGGATTCATCAGAGATGAAGTTGGTTTCACCTTTCTTTTCTTTTCCCTTTTGGGATTTTTGATACAGATCGGCAAAATGTCTTGGTATACAACATGTATTGGACCAATGTCCTTTTATGCCACATTTGTATGTTCATTGTTTTACCAACTTTATTCTCTTGAATTTTTTTATTAATTCTTCCGGTGTTGAAATTATTAAAATGAAATCCTATTCCTTGGCCTCGACCACGTCCACGACCACGTCCTCGACCACGACCACGACCATGGCCTCTACCGGGTCTATGTTGTTGCCAATTATTGTAACTGGATGATACAACATTCGCTTCTGGGAATAGAGCTGATCCAGTTGGACGAGTCTGATGGTTTAGCATCACGAGCTGATTATTTTGCTCTGCAACAAAGAGGGTTTGCATCAACTATGAGTAAAAAGTGTACCCTTTTGCCCGGTATTGTTGTTGCAGGATTACATTTCCAGGATGAAATGTTTGGAGTGTTCTCTCGATCATATCATAATCGCTTACTTCTTCTCCACATAACACCATCCTGAAGGTGATCCCGAACAAAGCGGAATTATATTCACCATAATCCTGAAACCGCAGATTCAACCACTCATGTTTGGCTTTTGGTAAGTCACGTATTTCTGGTGATTAAACCTATATTTGAGTGATTTCCAGAGAGCTGCAGGATCTTCTTTTGTGATGTATTGGTCTTTTACACCATCATGGATGTGGTGGAACAAAAATATCATGGCATTTGCCTTGTTCTCATCCGATGTCGTTTCTGACACATCGATGGTATTAAGAAGTTTTTTCCCTTTGAGGTGCATTTTTGCAGCTACTGCCCATGTCATATAGTTTTCCCATAAATATCAAGGACAGTAATCTCGAGTTTTGTCAAGTTTGACATGATAACTGAAATTATAAATTAATATTTTATTAAACATATATTTAAATAAGATATTGCGATTTTAAGGAATACATAGCAATTTAAAACATAGGAGGCGCCGGAATAAATAGCGCAATTAAAAGAAATACAAGTGCATAAAATATCAAAATAAAATTCATCACATATTCCCCGTGAGAAAATTTTCCGACGAGTAAACCGTAAAAAGCAACAAGCATAAAACCTATTACAAATACTAAAAGCGGATGAACCATTTTTCTTCTTCTTCTTTGTAAAAACAAATGATTTTCTTAGAAAGGATTTTTAGTGAAGATGAGAAATTTTGAGTGAAAAGAATGAACGAAAGATAAGTATATTTATAGATTGAAAATACTGTTCACTAGCCGTTTTTATAGCCGTTTTATGACCGTTGGAAATGGCGAAAAATCGATCCGAAAACTTTTGATAATCAATCAGATAAATTTACAAAATTTCAGATAAAAATGGTTATATACAGGCGGCCGAGCCTCCTTATATAAAAACCATAATATAAACAAATATTAACAGTAAAATTATTGTAATAGAATCAACCATATTTAAACAGCAGATAAAATATGTGGCGGTTCAGCCGTCCAATATAATATTGATAATAAATAGAATGCGATAAGTAATTATTGCGAAAATAATAAATTAATAATGGGGCGGCAGAGCCACGCTCCGATAATAATAACTGTAAAATTTCTGTTTTCTTGACGAAATTGAGAATGTTTTCAGGACATTCATTTCATGAAGGCAGAGCCTGCCATATGATCTGAGGAGACATAATCTCATATGATCATGATCGTGAAGGCATAGCCTTTCATAACGATTGTAGTATATAGATATACTTAGAGCAACCACATTGCACAATTATGTGGATGTCTTCAAATTAAAAAAATATTAAATCTCAGCAACAGTAAAGACTCTGGGTCTTCCGCAAGACCCTGTGTCTTCCCAAAAGTGATGATATGTCGCGACGTGATTCGTCGTGACAATAAAAAATCAATTTAAAAAAAAAAAAAAAAAAAAATTAAAGCTGAAGACACCCACAGGGTCTCCGCTGCAAATGCTCTTATATGTAAATGTATATGCTATATATATATATATTATTATATGTTTGCTGAGAGAAGTGAGTGAAGTAAGAGACGAGAGGAAAAATGAGAGTGGAGAGAGAGAGAGTAGTTTTCTTATTGTCTCTGTTGTTGTTCATTTACAAACACAATACACATATTTATACAAGGAGAGAGGTGGTGACTTCGTTAAATGGGACGACCACTTTTGTGCGACCACTTTTGTGGGTAAGTGGGTGAGTGGAGTATATAATAATATATGGATAATTATTATAGCTTTATACATTATGATTATAATATTTTCAATAGCAAAACTAAAAAAAAATTGAAATAAACGAAGAATTTAGTTTATATAGATTTATACATGATGAAATTATTTTTTTTCTGAACTTTTAATTAGTATTTATTTAAATGATAATCATTCCAACTGTCAACGGTCCACATGATCATTCGTTATCTATACTAGAAAAGAAATAATATTTTTAACAAGAAAAACGTTGCTGTCTAATCAAATTAGGAAAAATACATTTGGGGAAAATTCACAGACCATTCAGATTTTGATTGAATAAAAGATTCTATATATCTGTTCATTTTAGTGTCAACTCTCCCACAAAAGCAAAAATCTTAAAAAAACATTTTTTTTTTTGTTCTCAAACAAAAGCAAGAAGCTAATACGGTTTCACATGAATCCCAATTCGTCTGCAAAGCAACATTAAGAAAAAAGGTCTTTTTGAAATTATTGAAAAAAAAGAAAAGGAGAAAAGATCCGATCTATTCATTTGATGGTGTTTGGGTGAGATTTCGAGAGAGAGTGGGTGTGTCTGTAAAAAGTTGAGAACTTTTTTTTTGTTTAGAGAAATAAAGCTCAGAGTTTTACGGAGATGGAGGCAAAGCAGATGAGGTTTCTTACTCACCAAGCTTTCTTCTCCTCCGTTCGATCAGGTGACATCAATCAACTGGAAGAATTAGTCGATAAGTTAACCGGAGACGAGCTAACCGATGAGTCATCGCCGTCTTCTGCGGTGGCTGAGCTTATGTCTGTGCAAAACGACGCCGGAGAAACCGCCGTGTATATCGCCGCCGCGGAGAATCTGGAAGAGATCTTCAGTTACTTGATTAGGTTTTGCAGTTTGGAAACAGTGAAGATCAGATCCAAATCCGACATGAACGCTTTTCACGTCGCCGCCAAGCGAGGACACTTGGGTATGTCTCTCTAATTTCCTAATCTCTGCTTCTTCTAATGTTTGCTGATTTTGGATTGGATTATCCAAAACTGGATATCGATCTTCACGCTTTATATTATCCAAAATTTCTGCAATTTTCACTGAGTTTTGGAGTTGCTGACTTCAAATCTTCAGACTTTAGCTCTCTGATTATGATCTCTGGGATTTTGAATCTACAATAGATGAAAATCGATTCGAAAATTTAAAACTCAGATCTTCGATGTAAGTTGTGTATCCATCTTGAAGACTAGAATTCAAAGTTGGAACTGTATATAATCCAATTTCTGCAATTTTCACTGATTTGCTGGCTTTAATCTTGACCCCTTGGCTCTGATTATGATGTCCGGAAAATGGATTAAAACGGGTTAGAATTTTCTGTCTTTAATCTCCAGAAATTGTGAAGGAGCTAGTGAGTCTATGGCCCGAGCTCTGCAGAATATGCGACGCTTCCAACACGAGTCCGCTTTACGCAGCTGCGGTTCAAGATCACTTAGAAATAGTAAACGCAATGCTAGATGTTGATCCGAGCTGTGCAATGGTCGTTAGAAAGAACGGGAAAACAGCACTGCACACAGCGGGAAGGTACGGGCTGCTTCGGATAGTGAAAGCTCTTATAGAGAAAGACGCAGCGATTGTGGATATCAAGGATAAGAAAGGTCAGACCGCTCTTCACATGGCCGTTAAAGGGCAAAGCGTGGAAGTAGTTGAAGAGATTTTGCAGGCCGATGGCGCCATATTGAACGATAGAGATCGAAAAGGGAACACCGCCTTGCATATCGCTACTCGAAAGTCGCGGCCACAGGTATTATTATACCACTCTTTTTGTTGTTGTTGTACATCTCTTTATAAAGGTTCGAAATATCCAAAAATGAGACTTCTTGTTTGAAGTGTTATTACGACTGTCTCTTGAAAAACACGGAATTTTGTTTTATGTTTAGATAACGAGCTTATTGCTGACGTTTATGGCGATTGAAGTGAATGCGGTCAACAACCAGAAAGAAACGGCTATGGATTTGGCTGATAAGCTTCAATACAGCGAATCCGCTTTGGAGATCAACGAGGCTTTAGTAGAAGCCGGGGCTAAACACGGGAGGTTCATTGGTCGTGAAGACGAGGCTAGAGCGTTGAAGCGAGCGGTGAGCGATATCAAACACGAGGTGCAGTCGCAGCTTTTACAGAACGAGAAAACCAACCGCCGGGTCTCGGGGATCGCCAAAGAGCTGAGGAAACTCCACAGAGAGGCGGTTCAGAACACAACTAATTCGATAACGGTCGTGGCGGTTCTGTTTGCGTCTATTGCGTTCTTGGCGATATTCAACTTGCCTGGTCAGTATTTCACAGACGGGTCGCGGGCGGGGAAAGCACAGATCTCGGGGAGCACGGGATTCCGCGTTTTCTGTCTTTTAAACGCGACGTCGCTGTTTATATCGCTAGCGGTTGTGGTGGTTCAGATAACGCTGGTTGCGTGGGACACACGGGCGCAGAAGAAAGTAGTGTCAGTGGTGAATAAGCTAATGTGGGCAGCTTGTGCTTGCACGTTTGGAGCATTTTTGGCGATTGCGTTTGCGGTTGTGGGAAGAGGGAACTCGTGGATGGCGATCACGGTGACGTTGCTGGGAGCGCCGATTCTGGTGGGGACATTGGCGAGCATGTGTTATTTCGTGTTTAGACAGCGTTTCAGGAACGGTAGCGATTCGCAGAGAAGGATTAGGAGAGGGAGTGGGAGTAAATCGTTTTCGTGGTCTTACTCTGCTCATGTTTCGGATTTTGAAGATGAATCTGATTTCGAGAAGATTATCGCTCTCTGAAGTATAAATTCACTCAAAAAGTCATTGCTTCGTCTTGTATAGTGGAGAGAGATCGTCTCTTCTTTTTCATTTTTTCCACGGAAGTTTGTGTTGTATTTTTGTAAAAAAATAAGAAAAATGTAATGTTGTAATCTTAGGAAAATAATGTTGTATTCTTAGGAAAAAAATAAAATTAATATTTTCCGTAGTTGGCTATTGTGTATATGTATCATATGGTTAAAAATAATGTTGTACGTCTCAGTCCGAATTCTTTGATTTGTGATTTGATAACGATCCGATGGGTTTCTCCAAAGATCAGTTGCTTGATCGACTTCAGGTTTCTTTCATCTTAAACTCAATTACTTCTCTTCAATGCTTGATTCGGTTTATATTTGCTTCACTCGATCAAGATTTCCCCAAAAATTACTGGGCATTAATGGATTAAGATTCAAAGTTATGAGCATAATCGTCTTGAACATGAAGTTTCCAATGATTATCGGATTATTAGTTTTTTTGGGGTGAAGAATCGTATTGTTTGTGTCAAGTTTAATCCAGTTTGCATTGTTCGTGTAATTGATAGTAGAGAATTTCTATCTAACTATTAATCTTCTCGATCTTTTCTGGAACTTGAGATTGATTATTCCAAGTATGAGCATCCTCCTGTTCTAACAGTCGAAGCACAGGTGAAAATAACCAAAAACAATTTTGTAGATTTATAAACAAATGTTGCACAAGTATAGAATGTTATTAGATGGATTTATATGTAAATCTTCTTCAGGCCAAGTATGTAAGCAGTAGCGAGGGGGCACTAAGTAAGAATCTCTTCTTGAAGGTAATCTTCAAAGTGATACACCATTAACCTCATCATTCACAAGAAACCCATCGAAATTTGCTCATATGCTTTGTTTTGTTTTTGTAGGACAAGAAACATCGATATTACATCGTTTCAGCTATGGTAGATACAAAGGTTGACATGAAAGGTAACGCGAATTTTTTGCCTTTTTTCGTTTTGTTGATACCGGCATACATTTTGATTTAGAAGAAGTCACTGGGCTTATGAAATCGGAATGTTTTCTTGTTTTTTTTTTTTTTATGTTAATGTGTGTTTCCTGTGACTTCTAATCCCAACAGTTTTATCTCAGAGACTTGGTCTTGGGAAAGGAGGAATAAAAATGGCTCCTGAAGAAGCACTTGGTGAACTATTGCAGGTATTTTTTCATTGTCTCTTCCATTTGCTTATCGTTCTGTAGCAATCGAACCATGGTAGTAACTGTTTTCTTGACAATTGACGAGAATGCTTAAGATGATTTAGTCGTCCAAACTGTTTACTTAGTTTCATGATTTATATCTAATGGAACAATTACAAAAAAAATTGACACTCGTGCTACTGTCTTTTTCTTCAAGGTGTCCCTAGGATGTGTTACCCCGTTTGCAGTTGTAAGTGAATCAGCAAGGTATCGTCTGCTTACTATTGGCTCATATATGTTCTCTTCCAGTTTGAATTATTTCCATTGATTAACATTTGTAATTTTCTTTGTTAAAGAGATGTATCGCTCTTGCTAGACAAAAAATTCAAGAACCAAACACGCTGCATCTTCCACCCATTGTCTAACGACATCTCAGTCTGTAAGTTTTTTCTATGGTTTTCTCAGTTTTCCACTCTTCGATTTCTGTTCGGTCAGTAGTTCAAGTTCAATCCATATCGAAATAGTTTTAACACATTTTAGCTTATACACTGATTCGTTGGTCCCTATGGTTTCCAGCTCTTAACACATCGGGTCTGGACAAGTTTCTCCAGTCGATTGGGAGAGATCCCGTATACGTTGACCTCGAGGCAAATGTTCTAAACCTTTAATTTGAGACCTCATGTTCCACAGTTCATTTCTTCAGGTTCTTTTGACCTCTTAAACTATTGTTTTGCTGTTACAGGCTAACCCGGCGGTTGGTAAAGACCAGCCTCCAGATCTAGCTGTTTATGTTCCGTCTAATTCAGTTGTTGCCCGAGCTTCCTAATAAAACACCTTCTATACAAACCCCTCCAAAGAATGTGTCAGCAGAGATTAAGCCTGTTGCTTCAGGTATGGTTTTAAACATTTCCTCCAATTTCGTGGCCCTCCGAGATATTCTGAATAGTTTATGTAACTCAATTTTTTTCTCCGCCGGTGCAGCCAAACCGAGCAAGCCAGCCAGTAAGGTGAAGAATGTCGCTGAGAATTCAGCTCCATTAGCTTTCAAGAACCCCGAGAAATTTGTGGAGGAGATTTTGGACAAAACATCGGCTCTATTGTTGTCCAAGAACACAATCTCAATCCGTAATAATTTGGGGTTAAATTCTGAAACCTGTTACATTACAGGCGAAGGGAGAGACTGCAGAGGCTTTGGCAGAAACACTGAGAAAACGCATTGCCTCAGAGTTAACCCACCTCGCTGTGAGTAACATTACTACATATGTACATGGTTTGCATTGGTTTAGAGTAAACCGTTTGTACCAATGTTGGTTTTGTTTGGGTAAATTGCAGATTATGTACAAGAACACAGCGTATACTGAAGGTTTTCAAGCTGGTAAATGTTACAAACCGAAGCGACTGTAAGAGAGGTTCGGTTTGCATGCTTAACCGGAGATATTTGAGAAGAGAAAAACATTACCGGTTTACGCATTTTCTGTTTTCTTCGTTGCACGAAAATTTTAGTGATATATTTATGTGACCCTGAAGCATCATTGTTTCATATTTTTTTTTTGGGTCATATATAACATCAAACTAGTTATAGAGAATTTTACTATTGTTGTTTTCTTTATCTTCGTTCCAAACACATGAAGCTATAGAGTTTCGTCTCCTATCGAGCGAGAAGGTTTTAAATTTTCATGGTCATGTTGTGAGTTCAGCTTCTACAATTTGTAACCATCCAGTGTATTTTTTTATTCTTTTTCTTATTTCCTTTTCTTTCGTAGTTTACAAGCGAGTTAGAGAGATCATAGTGAGGTTATCAATTCGAATCTTGGTTAAAACTTAACAAATAGTTATTCCAGCTCAGAGTGCGACTTGATCGATTCTGGAGAAGAAAATGGAATAAGCTTCAGATCGGTTTGATGTTGAGAAATACTCTCCGTTTGACAAAGAGTGTTATTTTAAGGTTTTGTTTAAGGTTTTGTTTTTGTTTTATAAGGAGTGTTATTTTGTATTTTCAATGCAATTTTTTGTAATAAAAATACATATATAACCCTATTGTTTAATGCATTAATTAGAAAAAAATATTTATTTAGTGTATTAATGAGGAATAAAATAGATTTTTTGTAAGTTTTCTTAATATGTGTAAAAAACTGTAGAATGACACTTTTGTGAAACACATGGAGTCTAAAAAAAAAATGAGACTTTGACCAATAACAAAAAAATGAGACTTTGAATTGTGGAAAATAAAATTTCCTACCGGGTAGAAGCTTAAAGTTTATGTGCTACATATCTCAAGAGTTATCCCCAAAATGGCATAGGTTCACCACTTTTTTTTAGTTTTTAATGACCACATATTTAGTTTTAGGTTAATAGTTTAGAAGGTAAAAATTTGAAGTCGATCCATGTATTTATTTAAAATTTTATTTTCTAACTAAAATATAATTGGTATGTGTCACATAATTATCTATCTAAATAAAAAACAATTGGTTCAACAATTTCGTAAGAAAAAATGCAAGGAATGTTATTTTTTAGAAATAATGTTTTGTTTTTATTCTTCTGAATTTGCTGTTTTTTTGGATTTGTTGTATTTTTCGAAAATGTAAGGATAGTTTTTTTTTTTACTGTAAAATGTGTAATTTACAAATGGCCACATTTTTTATTTTTAGCTCGGACCATTATTTTTGTTGGACTGGGGCTGGTTCTATGAACTCGTCACTTTAGTTTTCAAAAGGGTTTTATCTTTATCGGTTTTGTACTACTCAATGTTTGATTATTAATAAAATCCGATGACAAAAAAAAATTAATACTTTATTTTCAAAAGAAAAAAAAATCAGATTATCTGTCCGTTTTTGACGTATAAAAGGAAATAAATATACATTAGTTAAACAAAAAAAGGAAATAGAAAAAATTAGGAAAATCCGTTTTGTAAAAGGAAAATCACTTTTTTTTGCCTCAGACTATCATTTTTGTTGGACCGGAGCTGGTTCTATGAACTCGTCACCTTAGTTTTCAGAATAATTATATCTTTACTAGCTTTTTACTACATAAGGTTTGATTATTAATAAAATCCGATGACAAAAAAAATTAATACTTTATTTTCAAAATAAAAAAAGTCAGATTATTTGTCCGTTTTTGACGTATAAAAGGAAATAAATATCCATTAGTTAAACAAAAACAAAAGGAAATAGATATCCGTTTTGTAAAAGGAAAATCACTATCTAGAAAAAATTACTTATACCAACCGCCTCGCTCTTTGCTTGTATCGTAAGTCTTATTATTTTTCATCTCTTCTCCTCTTCTTTAAAGTCTAAATACTGCTTCTTTTGAAATTAGGTGAACTGTTTTTGGCTCTCGGCGATTTGTTTCCGTGTAGAGAAAGAAACTCTCTCAACGACATGGAATGTAATGAGGAAGAAGCTAGAAGAGCAATGGATATTGCAGAGAAGAAACTCTTAGAGAATGATTACTATGGAGCGAGAAAATTCGTTAGCAAGGCTCAAAATTTGTATCCAAATACTGATGGTTTGAAACAAGTGCTGATGATAATCAATGTTTATATCTCCGCATCAAAGGGAGTAGGAAGAGAAGCTGATTGGTATGGGATTCTCGGTCTAGATCGTTTAGCCGATGATGAAACCGTCAAGAAACGGTACATGAAGCTAGCTCTTTTGCTACATCCGGACAAGAACAAGTTCAGTGGAGCAGAAGGCGCGTTTAAACTGGTTTCAGAAGCTTGGTGTCGGTTATCTGCTCAAAAAGGTAAACAGAAAAAGAGTGGAGCACACAAGCCAACCTCATCTACTAAGCCTAGGCCTGACTCGCCTAAGCCTATAGGCCTGAGCCTAAGCCTAAGCCTAAGGTTGAACTTACCTTTTGGACAGTGTGCAATAGATGCAAGACACATTGTGAATTTCTCAGAGCTAATTATCTTAACAAGACCTTGTCTTGTCCAAACTGCGGTCAGAGTTTCGTTGCGGCCGAGATAGTTCTAGAGATAATCAATGGAAGGCCAGTAATCATATTGAGTCTGTAACGTCCCGACCACCCCTACTTGTGGGCCCCACGCCCTCTCTCGGCCCGTGGGCCCCACCCTCGTCCGACGACCGGTCGCTAGTCCGGGAGGCCCGTAAGACTTGTTTACTGACCCTGCAATCACCACATGATCTTTTACCGTGTTTTGTACTCACTCGCACGGTACCGCGAATCACTTCCCGGTAGGTCACCCATCCTTAAATTGCTCCAGCTCAAGCACGTTTAACTTTGGAGTTCTCTTTGGACAAGTGCTCGAAAAGATAAGTGCACTTTGGTGACATAGGTAGCCAAATCAATTCTTATAAACCTCTCCGCATATACCAGAAATCGGGATGTTACAATCACCCCCACTCACGGAGCGCAACGTCTCCGTTGCGCACCAGGACCGGTACCCTTGACGGTGTGAGCCCACATGACTCCACACTCATTTTTGGGTTCGTCTCTGATACCAATTGTGACACCCGCCTCCAGCAACGCTGGAACCGCGGCGCGTCAGGACACCTGCCAAGGCCGCGCGACCAAAGCATCGTATCTTCTCCCTTAGTAGGATCCCAAGGCGCCCAAAACCGCCGCCAATACAAATCAAAGCCAACTTCTATCTCACTAACCTCCAACGCATAAGGAAACTGGGAGGGGTGGCTAATTTGGATTACCCAGTGAGAATGGACCTAGGGCCCACAAATTACCAATCACGCTTATACTTATGGCACACGCCAAGTCTAAGGCTAAAGCAAACCGCATACAACCTAGATACACACCTCTAGCACATACCAAACATACGAGAGATTTCTGGACTCCATGGTGTCTTAAATACGCCAACTTGCGCAGCACACTATCACGGTTCAAATGGCCGCCCCCTATCACGGTTCAAATGGCCGCCCCATCTCAGATGCTTTACACGCTGACAAACGCTACATCCCACGGTTCTAATGGCCGCGCCATTGGCTCGTCAGCCCGTCATGGTCTTGATGCATCCAGCACTCCTAGACCAAACACACAACCGTGCGGTAAGGGGGCTCCCCACCTTACTACACCACCTCAGTACTTCTAAACCGAACACTTTTCTTTACTAACATTTTCTCTTTTAATCCTCAATCAATCATTCAATACAGATTTTGAAACCCTATTCATTCATCTATGTGAATAACACCACACAATTCCCCTTTAACATACAAACACGCAATCATATTCCGTTACTAAGTCCTTTTCCTTTTTACCGTTCACTTTAAATTCTAGGTTCATCACACAACACGATAACATGACAATTCCGCTTAGTAACGATAACGTACACATGTATACATACACATATTCCCGTATACTTAATTTCTTAATTCACCCTATGAATAATAATATATAACTAAGTTCATTAAACGCACTCCTACAATTATATTAAACCAACACTAGCAATGCACCAAACGAAACATATATATACGTATACACATACCCTTAAATAACTACATATTTACTTAGGTCGATTTAACTACAAACTCAAACGTCATGACACAACTATAAACGCAAACGATAAAAAGTCCTCGGATCCTCACCTTTGCCTTAGGTCGATGATGGAATAGCTTGGCAACGGAGAAATGATTAGATCGACGACTCCCACACGCACACACGACCACGACCTCACGGTGGTGGCGTCATGGATAGGCGAACAAGCACCGGTGGAACATCGGTGGTGATGCGACGGAGATGGAGGAGCAGATCGGAGCAGCTAGCGTCGACGGTGAACACGAGAGGAAAAGATACAGTAGTTTCTTGCGATGTAAGCAACCTCTTAGATCTGCCCTAGGACGCATCTCCTCGGCTCGGCGGTGTAGCGGTGAATCTCCGACGACAGTGGCATCACCTCTAGTGCAAGGCTGCTGCTCGGAAGGGATGAACGTAGACGGTGGTGATGTGCGGCTCACACCTCCCCTTCACGGCCAGAGACAAAACGGAGAAGAAGAAAAGAAGAAAGGAGATGAAGAAGAAGGAGAAGAAGAAACATAGGAAGATGAAAAGACAAGGAGGTGAGCTCTCTCTCTCTCTCTCTCTTTCTCTTTCTCTTCGACGACTCAAGCTTTGATGCGGCTAGGGTTGGAAAAAGAAGAGGGAGCTACATACACACATACATATTTATCGACAAAAGGAATTAAAAGGAATGGGCCTTTGGGCCAAGAACTGGCTGGGCCAGGATGTTACAATTCTCCCCACCTTAACCGGAATTCGTCCCGAATTCCACGGCGAAAGATCTCCGTTGCAACCGCTTGGTTCCTACGGCATTGTAACTCCGACTTTCGGAACGCTTCTTTGAAAATATGACATGATGATGACCGAAATAAATGGAATAAATAATCGGCTAAGACTATATAGCTTAAGAAAAATGAGAGAAAAGCTACCCGGGCCAAAAATTTGAAAACCGAAGAAACGAACAATAACTCCCAACTGAAAGATAACGGTCCATACTACAGACGAGGGAAAACCGGGCCAACCTAGGTTAGGGAGACAAGACAACTAATTTAAATCGTACCGGTGGGTTTGAAACTTTAGAAAAAAATTTGGCCAAAAACTTTCGCAACCGTTTTGAAAAATATGAGACTTGGCCCTCCAGGTCAGAATTGGAGTGGCCTTCATGGGCTCTGATACAATTGTAACGCCCCGACCGCTCCTACTTGTGGGCCCCACACCCTCTCTCGGCCCGTGAGCCCCACCCTCGTCCGACGACCGGTCAGTCCGAGAGGCCCGTAAGACTTGTTTATTGACCCTGCAATCACCACATGATCACATGTACCACAAATCACTTCCCGGTAGGTCACCCATCCTTAAATTGCTCCAGCTCAAACACGCTTAACTTTGGAATTATCTTTGGACAAGTGCTCGAAAAGATAAGTGCATTTTGATGACATAAGTAACCAAATTAATTCTTATAAACCTCTCCGCATATACCAGAAATCGGGATGTTACAGAGTCCCTCTGCTCAGTCAACAAATAAAAGAACAAGTGATACTTATTCCTCGGCTGCAAATCAAGCTCACAAAAGAGTGAAAAGATGGTTTGAGCCTAAGCTCGAGTCTGATTCTTTATCGAAAAAGGAGAAAGTCCATACATTTACGTTTTGGACAGTGTGCAATAGATGCAAGACCTATTGTAGATTCGTGAGGGCTAATTATCTTAACAAGACCTTGCCTTGTCCAAACTATGGTCAAGACTTCGTTGCGAACGAGATAATTCCAGAGGTAGTCAATGGCAGCCCAGTAATCAGACTGACTACCAATTTCCAACGAACGAGGAAAACCAGAACTAATGCATCTTCATCATCTAATAGCGCAAAGGCTGCAAATCAAGCACAAGAAGGAGTGAAAAAATGGTTCGAGTAACCATGAAAAGGTTGTTGCTGCTACACTAAAGGAAATGCAGACAATGCACCGAGGCATTTCAAGAAACCGATGACAACAAGAAATGCAAACTCTACTTTTCAAGAAACCGATGACATGTGTGAAATTAGAAGTAAGATTAATCATACTTAAATGTTGAAGAGTCCTGCTTTATGTTTTTTTTTTAACCTTTCAGGGATTTGTTTTATTGATCTTTCTGTTCGTTTTTATTAGGAAAACCGAGTAAAACAACACCAGATTTGAGGGTCTGTGACTATTCGTACACCAAGTTTCAGTAATAACAATCTGAAAATCATGTGAAAACGGCATAAAACCTCATCAGACAAACGGATGTTAGATGTGCTGAAGTGGTGACCCCAACCGCAGTGTCACTGCTGAATGGTAAAGCAGTCAGACGATATGATCATATTAGAGATGCCTATACGCAGGAGTTAGATTCATATGCAAATGCAGATATAGCAAATCATTAAAAACTCAAACATAGTCGATATATATGATCATATTAGAGATGCATATATGAGAGAATGGCTTTAGTTCTTTATCAGAGAGAATCAATCTTGTTCCGCACCAAAGTAACTTCCTTGCTCAAGTTCCTGATACATTTAACCATTAAAGCTTCAAAGTTCATCTTTAAAACATATATAACACAGAGCTCATCTTTAGAAACTAAATTTCACCCATTTTGCTTAAAATTTATGAAATATCTCCACAATTCTGTGAACCTAGAAATTGAAAAAACCATAAACAGTTCGAGTGAGTGCTTAAGAAAGCAAGCAAAAGGTGTTAAGAAATAAAAATGGTGGAAATCAAGTTTCGAGAGATAGAAAGAACTGTTGAGATTAAGTAAGCAATGTTTTGATTTCCGTAACATACAAATTCAGAGACCTGACATACATGTAATTTTTGATCTACATACTAAAGTAAATAGAGATACTAAATCAGAACTTTACTTAACACAAAACTAAATTGGAATCCAAAGTCTTCAAAGGCTTCGTCTTCAACCTCAAGATTTTCTTCAAAACTTTCTTAAACTGTGGTGCCTTTGATGGAAAATTCTTCAATTTCAGAGGCTTCTTCTCTGAGACATCCGTCGATTTCTTCGAACCTCGTCTGATTCTCAACTTTAACTTCAATAGAAACGAATTTCTTCTCTCGTCAACCACGGCAGTAATCTTCTCCTCGTCAACGACGGCGATAATCTTCTCCGTCTTCTCCTCGTCAACGACGGCAGTAATCTTCTCCGTCTTCTCCTCTTCAACGACGGCAGTAATCTTCTCCGCCTTCTCCTCGTCAACGACGGCAGTAATCTTCTCCTCCACTTTTTCTGGATCCAAAAAACGATGAAACAACAACTCATACGCACTTCCTCTCTCCTCAGGTTTCCTTGAGAAACATTTTTCAATAAACTCCCTTGCATCGCAAGGCACACTCTCTGGAATCTCTGGAGCTTCTTCATCAAGGAGACGAGTGGCGAGATCATTGATTTCATCAACTTCTCGCCATGGAATCTCACCTGTGTACATCTCCAACACTAAGCATCCTAACGACCAAAGATCTAGGGTTTTATTCACGACGCCTTCAAACAGAGACTCCGGTGGCATGTAAATCGGCGTCCCCACAAACGGGTAATCGAATCCCTAGTAATGAGGAATCTCTCCGACTTCTAGCGAGTTTCCGAAATCAGAAATCTTGAGTTCGTATGAAGAATCTGTCGACGGGAACACAAGGAGGTTGTCGGATTTGAGATCGCAATGAACATAGCCGTGGCCGTGAATCGAGACCAAACCCTCGAGAATCATACGCGTGAAGTCTCTGATCATCGGTTCGGGCAGTTTTCTGTCGGAGTAATTGTCCATGAAAGCACTCAAACTACCTTCGGATGCGTACTCGAGAAGCAATTTGTGGACTTTGTTTCCGTCAGAGCTGAAACCTTCTTCCAAACAGTCTTCCAAACATTTTTTATTTTTTTAAAATTAAGAAAAAGTAAAAAAAAAAAACATTAAAATATATTGCATTGAATGAAATTTGAAACATAAAAAAATTTGAAACAACTTCTTTAAAGTTGAAGTTAAGAAAAAATTAACAATTTTTTTTTTAAGTTAAAAAAAATTAAAAAAAAAGTAAAAAAAATATACGGCGAATCATACATCGACACATGGCTAAGAACTCTTCTAATAACCAGCTCTTAAAAATCGGTTCTTAAAATAAAATAATTTTCATAATTTTTTTTATTAAGAACCTCACTAGAGGTTCTACCATTGGAAAAAAAAAAACAAATTAATAAAGTCGTGGATTTTTAGATAAAATTTATAATAAAAAATTGGTTAAGAACCCCCACGAAGGTTCTCCCATTGAACATGGCCTAAGAGGAATGATGAGGAATAAGTCGTGTTATGTTTTTTCCTATATGTTAGAGATGTAATGTATTTGAATGAAAATGGACGGTTGTTTCAAGAGGTAGACATAAAATACTTTGTACTTATTCTATATTCGCTAAGAAAACCAATATTCACCGTTTTCAAATTCAGTAAAAACTAACAATAATATTAGGTTTGTTTTATCCGTTATTCCTTTTATTTTATACGAATAGAATAAGAAATGAATACAACCAAAAGTTGACAACAATTAATAGAAACAAAGGTGGATATAAGAAAATGAGATAACTAATAATGATTAACTAGGTGGTTGCCCACGCCACGTGATTTTGTAGTAAATGTTTTAGTTAACCTATCTAAATATTCAATCGAAAAATATAATTATAAATAATTCACATAATCGAACACAAACTAGATAAGAATAATACAAAACAAAGTAAAACATAGGGTAATATAATCGATGCATAATTGAAAAATACAATTCTTTTTAATTATCAATCAATCACCGATCCACAGTCTGTCTTCGACAAAAACCTGTAAAAAGAAGCAGAACTGTGAATGAAATCTTAATATATAATACTCCCTCAATTCCATTACGATGGAAGATTAAGATTTTACACACACTTTAAGACCAAAGTTACGATACCAAATAGGCAAACATAACCTCATTAGAATGTTGTAATTTCAATAGTTTAAAATTTTATATGTATTTATTTTTATTTTAATTTTCACTCGGGCGAGTCACTCGAAATAATAAACTAATATAAAATAAAAATATGTAAATTTATATCACATACTACCGTTCTTTCTAATCTACCAGTTGGTTAAGACGCATACAAAAAACGGACCATCGAATCCTATGCATTTTTCTTTTATCTCAGTTGCAAATTCACCATGTGCGATGCATTCGAGTTTTCTAAATTTTCATAAGAAAACTATCTAAGTTTTCTATCCAAAATAATCATTATAACCAATTATACATTTCTTTTAAATGTATATGGAATTACGAAAATGATAGAACTGAATGATTATGTATATTTCCAATGAATATAACACGGTTCTTTTAACCCACTCATAATTTTAGATGATATCAAAGTTTGCAACCATCAATACGATATAATAAATAAATAAATATCGCAATCCCCAAATAAAGTAAACACTAATCCACATTTACCACTCGTATTTTCCTTCTTCTTTTCCATCGTCACTATCATCATATTCCCCAACTTTTTCTTCTTTTTTTTTTCCAATTTTTACTCCTCATGTTCTTCTTCATTTCTTTGTCTTATTTGAATTTTTATTCCTCATCTTCACATTCTTCTACTTCGTCTACTCTTCCGATTTTCTTCTCCATCTACTTATTTTTCTTCATTTTTTGGGTTTTCTTCTTCTCCTTCAACTTCCTCATGTTCTTATCCTTATTCTTATTCATTATTTCGTTCTATACATCTTCTTTCTAATTCATCGTATTATTCTTCTCTGTCTTCTTATTTAGGTTTTTCTTAGTCTTCTTCCTCATCGTCGCATTCTCATACTTTGTCATCTTCTTCTTCCGTTCTCCTTCCTCATCTTCAACTTCGTTGTCCTCGTATTTTCCGAATTCCTCTTCACCAGCTTCGTCTTCTTCATTAAGCTTCGTCTTCTTCTTCTTCCTCCTCTTCTTTATCTTTCATTTTTTCTCTTCTTCCTCTTCATCATCTTCGACTTCTACTTCTTCTTTTTTATCCTCTTTGTCTTCTTCGACTTCTTTTTTTGTTCTTTTTCTGTCTTTCTTCATCTTCTTTTTGTGATTTTTCTTCTTGCTTTTATTCTTACTTACCTCGTCTACGTCTTCTTCCTCTTCTAATTCTTTTTTTATATATGCTTACTCTTCTTTGTCTTTTAGTTGTTCTTCTTCCTCTTATTTCCTTTCTTCTTTTTCATCGTCTTTTTGACTTCTATTTCACCATCCCCTAATTCATCAACATCTTCATCTTCTTCTTTTTTTCCTCCAATTTTTTCTCCTCCTTTACTTCTTCATATTCTTTGCCTTATTTGAATTCTTATTCCTCATCTTCACCTTCTTCTACTTCGTCTACACCATCTTCTGATTTTCTTCTCCATCTACTTCTTTTTCTTCATTTTTCGGGTTTCTTCTTCTTCTTCTTCTTCTTCTTCTTCAATTTCCTCATGTTCTTATCATTATCATTCTTCGTTATTTCGTGTAATCCATCTTCTTCCTAATTCATCGTATTATTATTCTCTATCTTCTTATTCTTCTAGTTTTTCTTAGCCTCCTTCCTCATCTTCACATTCTCATACTTTGCCATCTTCATCTTCCGATCTCCTTCTTGTTGGTGGTGAGTTTAGCACTCCCCAGTTTAGCCCGGTTTGAACCGAGACCGGCCCAATTGATCTCGGTTGACGACGGTTCGGTCTCGGAAGGAAAGACCACGAAACGGTCGCCGACCTCTGAACTCGAAAGAAAGGTCCACGAGAGACTATTAACCGATGAGTTCGGTAAGAATCCGAATGAATGCCGAACTTGAATCTAGATCGGCGAATCACGCCCCGATCGACGACGGTTCAAGATCGGTAAAAAGTGTCCAAAGCAACTAACCATCGAGCTCGGTGAAGACCAAACTCAAATCCTTATCTCGAACCGAGATCGGCCTGGTTGATCCCGATCGACGACGGTTCGAGATCGGTAAAGAAAAAGACATCATGCTACTACCAACCTGCGATGTGCCGAGCTCGTAGGTATCGACCTGTCGTAATCAGAACCCACTTTCGGGATTCGCGGAACTTTACGGAAAAGGAAGATTAATTAGTTTTCTAATCCGGGATTCGCGGAGCTTTTCCCGGATTCGGGGAACTTGTCGAAGCCGCCGAGGAGGCTTATAAATAAGGAAGTCCCGACTACATTTCGAAGGGGAGGAGGCAATACATTTTTAGAGAGAGAAAGTGAGAGCTCGAAATCCGATCTCGACTTCACTATCAATTTAAGAAATTTTTTGTAAACTCCGACGAGTTCGATTTAATAAAAACGAGATACCGATCGATCTTTCAAGTCTTTTTATCCCTGTGTGATCTCTACGATCAACAATTGGCGCTAGAAGGAGGGGGGTCGAACCTCCGACCTTGTGGTTAACAGCCACATCTCCGAGTCTCTTTCGATAAAGCCCAACTATGACAGAAGCTACGACAACCCCGATACTCGATGGCAGCGATTCCACGCTTGACGATAACAGTACCCAAAACAACAGACTCGACAATCTCAATCCTGGAAACCGCACTCAGACGGACAACAATGATGATCCATCACTTATTCCGCCAGGCACCGCTACTGCGACCCAGGCTCCAGTTGACCAAACCACTCTCTTGATGGCCTTAACAACACAACTCGCCGAACTCGCCAAAAAGAACGATGAACGGTTCAACTCTCTATTCGCCAACCAGACGGAACTTCGAGACCAGGTCGGCGAACTCAGACAGAGCCCATCATCCTTCCGACCCGATGAAGTAACACCTCCTCTTCGCTGAAGCCTTATCACCAAGCTAAATGGAAATCAGAGCACAACAGCTCGATTTCCCGCATTAAGATCTGTCGATAGCCAGGGAACACATATCACCGATCAGGCATCTCTGGATCAAGAGTTTGAGAACGTCAGAGCCCAACTTCAAGACATGAAATCCAAGTTCCATCAAGCTACCAGTTCGGCACCCGAAATCGACCGCGTTATTCAAGAAACCCAAAAAACACCATTCACACATCGGATCATCAACACACCGATCCGACGATTGGAAAAATTCAAAATCACACCGTACGATGGGCATACCGACCCTCGCCACTTCATGACCTCGTTCGGCATCATGATGAACCGCTTTCGATTTGACACCAATGAGGAAAAAGATGCCGCAACTTGCCAACTCTTCGTGGAAAACCTCAACGGAACCGCGCTCGACTGGTTCTCTCAGCTAGATGCGCACTCGGTCGACAATTATACCGAACTGTCTACCAAGTTTCTCAAGCGCTTCACCATGTTCATCAAACAAAAAACTCGGAACGCCGACTTATGGGCCCTCGAGCAGAAAAGCGAAGAACCGTTGCGTGATTTTATGAACAGATTCAAAGCAATAGTGTCTAACTGCACCATCGACGATGAAGCCGCGATCGAAGCCCTTTACAAGGCGATCTGGTATAAATCGGATTTTCACAAGGAAATCAAACGCAACTGGCCGAACACTCTAGATGACATCTTACACAAATCGCACGTCTACATCCTCGAACAAGAAGAAACAGCCGCAAAGGATAAGCAGTACGCCCTTTCAAAGCATGTCGCACCCAGAGACAAGCCAAAAGAGGAGTACCGCGAGAACCGACCTCACTACGAAAGACGAACTACGACCCAACAAGTCAGCACTATTCAACCACAACAACATTGGAATACATGGGTCTGGCCCGAGCTACCGAACGAGCCGACTTCAAGCGAAGAACCGTTCTGCCACTTTCACAACAGAGAGGGTCACATCACCGAAGAATGCCGACACCTCAAAGATTTCCTCTTGTTGAAGTACAAAAACGGGCGAAGTCCCGGTCGAGGCAGCATTCCGGCCTAGTAACATATTTCGCCGTAATGAAAATAATGAAAGT
This sequence comes from Eutrema heterophyllum, assembly GCA_002933915.1. Taxonomy (NCBI): domain Eukaryota; kingdom Viridiplantae; phylum Streptophyta; class Magnoliopsida; order Brassicales; family Brassicaceae; genus Eutrema; species Eutrema heterophyllum. The sequence continues at coordinate 158,214 of PKMM01011668.1, read as the reverse complement.
CGTCGGCCGAACACCGCCGGAAGTTCGGGACAAAGACTTAACACGGAGCAACCAAAACGAGATCGTGAGGACCAACCCAAAAATCAGAACATCCCGCAAGTCCGGAAGCGCGTTAACATGATTATGGGAGCCCTTGAGTCCTGCAATTACTCAGTCCGAGCGATCAAAGAACACATCAGAGAAGTAATTACGGCGCGACGGCAGAACCGAGTTATAGAAGGCGGGGTATCAGTAAACTTCTCTGAGGCCGATACGGAAGGTCTCCACATACCACATAACGACCCTCTAGTCGTTAACTTGCTTACCGGAGACGTTACTGTCGGGAGAATCCTTATCGACACCGGCAGCTCGGTAAACGTAATATTCAGACAGACATTGAGAGACATGGATTTCCCGGACTCCGACATTAAAGAAAACATTGAACCTCTCACTGGGTTCACAGGCGAACAGACCATGACCGCGGGAACTGTCAAAATACCAATCTACGTCGGCAGACTTGTAAGAGTGGTCAAATTTTTGGTCCTCGGCAGGCCGGCGATCTACAATGTCATCCTCGGGACACCTTGGATCCACACGATGAAGGCCGTTGTCTCGACCTACCATCAATGCTTGAAATTCCCAACACCATCCGGAGTCTTCACCCTCAAGGGCGATCAGATAATGTCCCGAACATGCTATATCAACGAATGCAAACTTAGGATAGCAGCCCGAACATGCGTCATCGACACGAACAAAACTTCGGCAGATCCATTAGATCGAAAGATGGATCATGACTTGCCCAGGCGCGAGGCAATCATCCAGGTCAGTATCGACGAGCGCAATCCCGAAAGATGCGTTGGTATCGGAGCCGAACTGGATGAAGAATTCAAAAGTGATATGATCCGCTTCCTCAAAAGGAACGTCTCGACATTCGCCTGGACAATTGCGGATATGACCGGGATCAGCCCAAAAATCGCGTGTCATGAGCTCGGCATTGACACTACCTTCAAACCGATCAAGCAGAAAAGACGTAAGCTCGGCCCAGAAAAGGCGCATGCCGTCAATGACGAAGTCGAACGTTTACTCGCAGCAGGTTTCATCACCGCGGTTAGAAACCCAGACTGGTTAGCTAATCCGGTTGTTGTGAAAAAGAAGAACGGGAAATGGAGAATTTGCGTTGATTTCACCGACCTTAACAAAGCTTGCCCAAAAGACAGCTTCCCGGTTCCGCACATCGATAGATTGGTGGAATCCATGGCCGGAACGAACTTCTATCCTTCATGGATGCCTTCTCAGGATACAACCAAATACTCATGCACCCCGACGACCAAGAGAAGACATCGTTCATCACGGATCGAGGCATCTATTGCTATAAAGTCATGCCGTTCAGACTAAAGAATGCCAGAGCAACATACCAACGACTCGTCAATCGAATGTTCACTAGTCAACTCGGTAAAACTATGGAAGTATACATCGATGACATGCTCGTCAAGTCCCTTGTCGCTAAAGATCATATCGGCCATCTGAACACGTGTTTCGATATACTCAACGAATACGGTATGAAACTTAACCCGAATAAGTGTACGTTCGGGGTGACCTCGGGAGAGTTTCTCGGCTATATCATGACTCATAGGGGAATTGAGGCAAACCCCAAGCAGATCTCGGAGATCATCGACCTGCCATCCCCAACAACTAAACGAGAAGTTCAGCGGTTGACTGGCCGTATCGCCGCGCTTAACCGATTCATCTCCCGATCAACAGATAAATGCCTACCTTTCTATTAACTTCTCTGTGGCAACAAACATCTTGAATGGGACGACAAATGCGAAGACGCATTCACACAGCTTAAGAAGTACATGTCGACTCCCCCGATCTTGGCCAAACCTGAGGACGGAGAAACTCTTTACCTTTATATCGCGATTTCCACCTTGGCTGTCAGCGGGGTGCTGGTTTGGGAAGACCGAGGCGAGCAGAAGCCTATTTTCTACGTTAGCAGGTCGTTAGGCAAGGCCGAGGCTCAATACCCCACACTTGAAAAACTCGCCCTTGCCGTGGTCACCGCAGCCCGAAAGCTTCGTCCGTACTTCCAATCACATTCAGTCACCGTCCTCACCGACTAACCCCTGGGAGCTATTCTACACAGTCCGAGTCAGTCCGACAGACTCGCCAAATGGGCAATCGAACTAAGCGAGTACGATATCAATTACAAAAGTCGGACGACTATCAAATCCCAAGTACTCGCCGATTTCCTCATCGAACTGCCGCAAGAGTTTATCAATACCGACATCTCGACCACCGAGCAATGGATCCTACACGTCGATGGGTCATCCTCCCATCGCGGGTCGGGAGTAGGCATCCGCCTACAGTCGCCAACTGGAAAATCTTGGCGCAATCGTTCCGGCTGGAATTCAATGCATCAAACAACGAAGCCGAGTACGAAGCACTAATCGCCGGACTACGACTGGCTAAGGCCATTGGAGCGACTCGGGTACATGCGTCCAGCGACTCTCAGCTCGTCGCAAGCCAATTTAGTGGAGAGTACGACGCGAATAACGAGCGAATGGATTCATACCTCAAACTCGTAAAGGAGCTCGCCACCGATTTCAAGTCCCTCGACCTTACCAAAATTCCACGAGGGGAGAACGCATCTGCCGACGCACTTGCCGCCCTTACATCCAGCTCGGACCCTCATTTGAAGCGAACAATCCCGATCGAAAGCATTCCAAAACCGAGTATCGAGAAACCAGAAGCATGCCTAGTAACAACGCGCGGTCGTAATTACGACGAACAACCGGTTGCAAAACTCAAAACGAGAAAGGCTAGAAAAGCACCATCCCGGCAGACCGACCTGGATGCTACTCCCGAAATAGATTTAACGCAAAATCCCGATCTACGGGATCAGTCCTACGATGACAACAAGGTAGAATCTGAGGGACTTCACGTTCCGATTAACATTGAGGCCGAAGAAGACGAGGAACCCGAAGATTGGACCACCGAACTCAAAATGTACATCTGCGACGGACAGGTCCCAACGGACATATGGACAGATCGGCGACTTAAGATTAGAGCAGCCTCGTACGTCGTCCTCGATGGGGAATTATTCCGATGGAGCGCCTCGGGAGTCCTGCTGGTATGCGTACCGAGTAGCAACACTGACGAAGTCATGAGAAAGGTGCACGAAGGAGCAGGAGGAAATCATTCCGGAGGGCACTCCCTTGCTCTGAAAATAAAAAAGGCCAGTTACTATTGGCCGACCATGTTGAAAGACTGTGAGAAGTTCGTCACTAAATGCGACAAATGCCAACGACACGGTCCGATGATCAATCTACCAACCGAACTATTAGCAATGTCAACTGCACCTTACCCTTTTATGCGATGGGCAATGGACATCATCGGTCCACTACGGCGTTCAACGACACAGAAGCAGTTCATCCTCGTTATGACCAATTGCTTCACCAAATGGGTTGAGGCCGAATCGTACGGCGAGATACAAGCTCTCAATGTTCAGAAATTCGTCTGGAAATACATCATATGCCGACACGGAGTGCCATATGAGATCATCACCGATAATGGGCCACAATTCATTTCGACGTCGTTCGGCGACTTTTGTGCAAAGTGGAAAATCCGGCTGAGTTTCTCAACACCGAGATACCCACAAGGCAACGGTCAGGCAGAAGCAACTAATAAAATCGTGATTGACGGACTCAAGAAGAGATTGGATGCGAAGAAGGGACGATGGTCCGACGAGCTAGACGGAGTCCTCTGGTCTCATCGAACTACACCTCGGCGATCTACCGGACAGTCTCCATTTTTCTTAGCATACGGCACAGAGGCTTTATGTCCGGCCGAGATCAACATCCCGACCATACGCAGAATAATGCTAACACAAAATCCCGGCCTCAACGATAAAATGATGCTCGACAATCTCGACGAACTCGAGGAACTGCGCGGACAAGCGTTACTCCGAATACAGAACTACCAAAACTTAGCGGCACGCTATTACAACAAGAAAGTACGAGGTCGACATTTTAAAGACGGTGACCTTGTTCTACGAAAAGTTACCGAAGAGAAAAACGCTGGCAAGCTCGGCACTCATTGGGAAGGACCATATCAGATAATGCGGGTCGTCAAACCCGGCGTCTACGAACTAATGAAGATGGACGGAACCCCAATCTCGAGATCATGGAACTCAATAAATCTCAAGCGCTATTATTACTAAATTCGGCATCGCTCTAAAAAAAAAATAATAATAAAAGAAAATAAAAAGGGGGTTTTCCCATTCCGATGTAGGATGAACTACGATTGGCTTGATCTCTCTCTCACGGGGGTACGTAGGCAACCCGCCACGGGTACAGCTGTGCCTCTAATAATTTTTTTATTCCGTATTAACAAAAGCCGAACTCGAAAAGTTTGCATCTTCAACAAAAAGCCGAACTTATACAGTTCGCATCTTCGAAAAGCCGAATTTGAAAAGTTCGCATCTTCTTCAAAAAGCCGAATTTGTACAGTTCGCATCTTCGAAAAGCCGAACTTGAAAAGTTCGCTTCTTCTTCAAAAAGCCGAACTTGTACAGTTTGCATCTTCGAAAAGCCGAACTCGAAAAGTTTGCAGTTTTGCACCTTCAACAAAATGCCGAACTTATACAGTTCGCCAAAAAAAAAAAAAAAAAAAAAATTAATAATAATAATAAAAACTGAATTCGAACAGCACATAATCTCCATAAAGCCGAACTCCCAAGTTCGCACCTAAACCATCGCGGTTTTCCACATCGACGCCCTGGCCAGGCGATCGGTAGAAATGAATAAGCCGAGCTTTGTCTCGCATGCATCCTCATGGTGCTATGGATAACACACTTTCGATGTTAAGCCGAGACCAATTCCGCACTATATCCGCTCTCAGATCATCCGGGCTAAATAAGCCGAGTCAATCTCGCACACTCCGATTCGATCTGAGAAGACCTGGAGTATCTTAAGACGAGCTACCAATGCACTCTTATGCTAAGCTTCAAAGTAAAGCCGAACGTTTCCTCTCGCAAAATTAAGCCGATTTCTCAACAATCGCAAAATTGATAAGCCGATTTCTCAACAATCGCAAAATCGATAAGCCGATTTCTCAACAATCGCAAACTAGTAAGCCGATCTACGAAAGATCGCCAATCTCGAATTGATCGTAGAATCGAGTTCATCCTCTATACCCCGGCTAAGACCGTATCTATTTACGGCCCCATTTTGTGTACGATGAACCCGAGAGGATCGTATCATTTTACGACCACACAAAAGCCGAACTCGATTATACAGATACGAAAAAGATAAAGCCGAGATCGAAATCAAAAACTGAAACAAAACGGAAGAAGTAATACCGAATTCGTTAAAGCCCCCATGGGCAAAAAGAGTTTACAAAAAAAGAAGAGTTTACAAGAAAGCCACTCGGGCATAAAAAGAGTTCACCGAACTAGCAGAAGCAAGTATAAAAAAAATCAGACATCTTGATCTCTCATTTCGCTTGCTCGGTCGCCCAAGATCGCGGGCTGATTTGAACCAAACGTATCCAGACCCGGAGAGACTTCTACCCCAATCGGCTTTGAGATCTCCGGATGAATGGGCTCGATGAACGGTGATAATGCGAGATCTTCCACGGTAAGCTCGTTACAGGCAATGGATTCGTACTCCGCCGACTTCTCAGCCTTAAGCTTCTTCAGCTTTTCGATGCGGGTCGGCGGAACAGCGATGCCGTATTTCTTTTCAAGGACATCACAAAAGCTGAGAACTCCATGAAGCTGGTTGATGCCGAGGAACGGTGTCTTCCACCGATCAATTGCAGCAAGATGCTCATTCACCTTTTGGAGGCGAGCTTGACACTTCTCCGTCACCTCCTTTCTTTTCTCGATCTCCCTTATGTGGGTCCCCCTCAGACGAATCACCTCGTCCTTCAGCTCTTGGACGACCGCGTCCCTGTCTGCCTTAAGCTTGGTATACGCCTTTCTCGAGACCAACATCTCCATTTTAAGTTCGGCAAAGGCCGCGTCGCCGGCTTCCGATCTCGCCTGCTCGGCAAGCAGCTCCTTCTGCAGTTCCTTGGCAACATCGCCAACCTCGATAGCCTCACGACGCGCAATACCGAGCTCGCGGTCGTAAGTTCCAACAAGCTCGTTCGTCTGAGCCACCATCTGCACATGAGATAAAAGAAGGTTGTCATACGCCGAACCTCAAATCAGAATTAAAAAAGAACAAGGCAGTCGGGAGTTCACTTACGTCGGCAGTAGTACGAGCTAGTTTCTTGTAAGCATCAGACTGGAATAGGTCTTTGGTTAGAGGCAGCTCTTGGATGCCGAAAGTCAATTGACGATACAGATTGGCGCACGCTCCTGCATCATTAATAACGGGCTCGTTCTTGTCGTAATGGAACTTGACGGAATGGGCCGATGGTCCGGCAGTTCGTTGTCTTTTCGAGACGGCAGACCGGTCTGAGTGACTTTCCCCATCAACCTCGGTACGCACCGCCATAATATTATCGCATGCCTGGGGGGAGTTCGGTCCTTTCGCCGCCCGTCTTGCCAACCTTTTCGACGAACTCTTCCTCTTCTTCTTCTTCCGCCTTTCGGCCTCCAGATCGGTTTCAGGATTCGCATCCCCTTCAAGAGGAACCTGCTCCCCTTCAACAACCGGCTGTTCTCTCTCCACCGTTTCCCCTTCGGCAGTGATAACATCATATTTTGCATGTTTTTAAGGTTTAGTTTCATAGGTTTTTAGTTCCACTTTGTATAGTTTTTGAGTTGTTATCATGCATTTGAGTCTCATTTGCATTGCATTGCATTTTAGATGTCCTATGTTGTCTTTGCATTCTTTTTGGCTTGTTTGAGCCATTTTCAGGTGTTTTTGGAGTCAGAGGAGTTGGAGGAGTGAAGATAGCCATCAAAAAGGTCATTGCGGTATACAGAGATGCAGGATCAGGTTGACACGTCATAAGTTTGGCATTGGATGAAGAACTTACCACCGATGGATTGAACTCATATTTTAATACAAGCTATATCGATGGATTAGCTTTCTTTGGAAGTTGTTTGAGGCCATTCCAACGGTGCGATCAAGAGTTATGCCAATTTTTGTGACGTCGGTCCAGTCTGGCGAGCAAAAGAAGAAGGAGGAGAAACAAGACCAGATCGATCGATCTAAAAACTTGGATCGATCGATCCCAAACAACACACACTTCCCAGATCGCCCGACACTGCCATATCGATCGATATCAAGTTTAGATCGATCGATATCAAGTTTAGAACGATCGATCCCCACCTTTGGGAATTAGCTTCGATGGTCTTCATGAAAGTTGTAGATAATTGAGTTAGCTTTCCAATGGAAGGGGGTTCAAGTCATTCTGAGCAGTGGTTCGAGAGTTATGGCGGATGTAGTGAATACGTATCAAACCGAAAACTAGTCTCCTAAAACAGTGTAAAAACGTCTTTCTAGCTACTTCACCTAATCTTGGTGACTTTGGACGACCAAAACTCTATAATTATTGGTCTTTGGACCAGATCTATGTATCTTTTATAACTTTTAATAAAAAATCTAGAGAGAAAACATTGTTCTTCTCTTGAAGATTTGCAATCCTTTGAAGATCTAGAGAAGTTTTCTTGAATTTTCTTTCACTTTTCTTATTATTTTGTTCATGGCTTTCATTTGTACGGTTTACTTTTGCGATTCAGTGATGTATGAGTAGTTCTATTAGGATTCTTGGGTAAGGTAGATTAGGGTGATTCTAGGTTTGTTCTTGATATTTAAGAGCTAGATTACTTGAAATCCTTTCTCATTAAGTGTTCTTAATGCTAGATTAGCCTTGACAAAGTTGATATAGAACCTAGGGAATCCCGTCACCCGAAAGGTGTTCTTAGGAGATTCTTGAACGAACTTATTGAGTGCTTTTCATATCTTAGCCAACGGAAAATTGATGTTTAGGGTGAATTGTGGTTAATTAGACTTGTGCTTATTGCTTGTTAGTCATAGAATTGCGAACGAAAGTTTATGACGATTGATGACTAAGATAGGGGTTAATACCATGGACGTGGATTAATCTTTAGTAGTGTTCTAAGGCCTAAGGAGATATTTAGTAGTATGTTTGAGCATCTTGAGTAGATTAAAAGATCACCCGAGTCGTTGACTTTACCCGAGAATTCGTTTGTTTAAATCGATATTAAACGTTCTCTCGATTACTTTGCTTCTCGTTTATTGGAATTGAAATTGTGTCATACTGTCATGTCACTTATTAAATTTATGTATGTTGCACTTGTTTGATAAAAAAACCCATCCCCAATTATCGCTTAGATTAGATAGCGTCTTGTATTCTTAGTGCGTCGTTCTTATTTCCTTGTGGATTCGATCCCAAAGTGTTGCAATGACATGCCATTAGATTGAGGCATTGTGCACAGTGGGTAATTGTGCGGACCGTAAAAAGTCCACTATCAGGCAGCCCGCTCCTCAGCGACGACCTGCTCGATCTGTTGGTTGGGAGAGACCTCGGCAAGGTCCTTGTCGTCCTCCAGATCGTAATCGATGTCAGGAATGTCATCGATCTTCATCTTCCTCGTCCTTTTCCTACCAAGTGGATTGGCTGTAGCAGAAGAAATTCGGGATTAGAGAAATACTTATATCGAACAAAATGAAAATAATTGCCAAAGACGTACCTCTAAGAACTCGTTTAGCCTTCAAATCGAGCTTCTCCTGATACGCTTCCGGCCAACGAATCTTCCTAGCCGCACTCAACCTGTTCTCGTGCTCAAACGTAAAACCTTGGATCGTTGTAAGGATGCTCGGGGTATGACGGACTGAAAAGAAAAGATTGAAAACAGTTAGACAAGATAAATTGAAAAAATGCTAAGCAAAGACCGATATCTACCGATGGGGATCCTCCATCGAGTTCGGTAATTGCCATCGGGCCGTTCTACTGAAAGGTCGTCAATTTGGAGATAAAAGTAATGAGTATTCCAGCTGTTGACCTTGCTCGGTTTGTTTCCCGTGACAAGGTCATATTCCGGTTTTGCGTTAGCCGATAAGTACCAAGGCCTATGTTTGGTAATATTCACGCGGAAGAGCCTTTCAAACACCCGGACGTCAATCGGGATGTCGCAATCTTCCCCAAGGACTAGAAACCCGACGATATTTATAATCGTGGCAGGCTGAAGTTGGGATATTGCTACGCCACGGCGTGCGTAGTACAAGTAAAGCAGCTCGGGCAAAGGAAATTTGAGTCCGCAACTTCAGAAATAGTCTTCATATACGCAGACGTAACCCTCACGAACGTCCCAAGGTCTCTGATCCTCATTCGGGATATGAAAGACAATATCGTCAGGAGCTCCGCATCGCTCCATAGTTTGTCAAACGGTAACCCTGGTTGATCGGGTTGGCCCGACAGTGGGCGGCTTTATAACTTTGCGAACTGCCAACGAAACAACATTCTCTTCCGGAGGGACTCTTTCTTCTTCAGCCTCGGCCAGCTCGATAGCCAACCTCCCGTCAAGCCGAACTTGCTCGCTCACCTCGATAGGTTGTCTACTACTGAGGTCGGCGGTCAACTCAGGTCGAACTTGATCACCTTCGGCAATATGCTCATCTACGACCCAAACTCGAGCATCCGTTTCACGACTATCTCTGTCCATAAGACGCGGAACTTGGATAGCAGCTCGGGAACAACTAGGAACGGCAGAAGCATGGCGCGAGATCCGCCTGATAAACTCTTGTCGAATGCCACTTAGACCGTCGTCGGATGAATCAGCCGGATCTGACGAAGAGACGAACAACATAAGATCGATGTTCGGATTTTGCGGAAAAGGAGTTCGGTCATTAATAGAAGCCGAAGAAGAACCAGAACTCATCTCGATCCAGTGAAATAAAACTGAAGCAATTTGGTGAAGAACAACCTGAAGATAGATCGGAAAGTTTGAAGATCTTCGAAGCAGATCGGAGGAATCACGGCGGAGGAAGATCAGAAAAGTTTAAATGCAAAAAAAAAACTAGAGAGAAGGGAGAGCGCTAGAGAGAGAAAGTGGCGTACCTTTTATAAGCGAGATAGTGAAGTGAAGGATCGGAAGGCCTCGAGGGTATTTATAGAGAGAAAATCAATTATGGCGACTCCTCGATTTCCGCGACAGTTAAAGGAGCCGAATCGTCGCATTCCCTTGATTTCCGCAACGGTTATGGAAACCGGACCGACGCGTCTTTTCGAGATTTGCCGAACTCAAAAGATTTTCGATGAAGAAACCGCTGAAATTCGGATCAAGAAAAGAACCGATCTCAATTCCAACCGGACTAAAATTTCTTCAGTAACTTCGCCGAACTCAAAAGACTCATTCGCCGAACTGGGGGGGACTAATTGTTGGTGGTGAGTTTAGCACTCCCCGGTTTAGCCCGGTTTGAACTGAGACCGGCCCAATTGATCCCGGTTGACGACGGTTCGAACCCGGAAGGAAAGACCACGAAACGGTCGCCGACCTCCGAACTCGAAAGAAAGGTCCACGAGAGACTATTAACCGATGAGTTCGGTAAGAATCCGAATGAATGCCGAACTTGAATCTAGATCGGCGAATCACGCCCCGATCGACGACGGTTCAAGATCGGTAAAAAGTGTCCAAAGCAACTAACCATCGAGCTCGGTGAAGACCAAACTCAAATCCTTATCTCGAACCGAGATCGGCCTGGTTGATCCCGATCGACGACGGTTCGAGATCGGTAAAGAAAAAGACATCATGCTACTACCGACTTGCGATGTGCCGAGCTCGTAGGTATCGACCTGTCGTAATCAGAACCCACTTCCGGGATTCGCGGAACTTTACAGAAAATACCGAAAAGGAAGATTAATTAGTTTTCTAATCCGGGATTCGCGGAGCTTTTCCCGGATTCGGGGAACTTGTCGAAGCCGCCGAGGAGGCTTATAAATAAGGAAGTCCCGACTACATTTCGAAGGGGAGGAGGCAATACATTTTTAGAGAGAGAAAGTGAGAGCTCGAAATCCGATCTCGACTTCACTATCGATTTAAGAAAATTTTTGTAAACTCCGACGAGTTCGATTTAATAAGAACGAGATATCGATCGATCTTTCAATTCTTTTTATCCTTGTGTGATCTCTACGATCAACACTTCTCATCTCCAACTTCTTTGTCATCGTATTTTCCGAATTCTTCTTATCAGCTTTGTCTTTCATTTTTCTCATTTTCCTCTTCCACTTCTTCTTCTTTATCATATTTGTCTTCTTCGACTACTTCTTCTTCTTATTTTCTTTATGTCTTTCTTCATCTTCTTTTTCTTATTCTTACTTACCTCGTCTACATCTTCTTCCTCTTCTATTCGTCTTCGTCTGCTTCCTATTCTTTAGCATTCGGTAGTTCTTTTTCCTCGTATTTTCCTTCTTCGTTTTCATCGTCTTTGATTTTTTTTTCATCATCATTGTATTCCCCTACTTCTTCTTCTTTCTTTTTTCCAATTTTTACTCCTCTTGTTATTCATATTCTTTGTCTAATTTAAATTATTATTTCTCATATTCACCTTTTTCTACTTTATTTACATCATCTTCCGAATTTTTTCATATTCTAGTTATTTTTCTTCATCTTCAAGTTTTCTTCTTCTTCTTCAACTTCTTCATCTTCTTATCCTTATCCTTCTTTGTTATTTCATGTTATTCATCTTCTTTCTAATTCATCATATTTGTCTTCTTATTCTTTTGTTTTTTCTTAGCCTTATTCCTCATCTTCACATTTTCATAATTTGTAATCTTCAACTTCCGGTCTCCTTTCTCATATTCAACGTCTTCTTCCTTGTCGTTTCCAAATTCTTCTTCATCAGCTTCGTCTTCCTAATCTTCTATATCCTTCATTTTTTTTCATATTCCTATTGATTTTCTTTGACTTCTACTTCTTATTCTTTATCCTCTTTGTCTTCTTCGACTTCTTCTTCTTCTTTTTCTTTCGGTTTTTCTTCATCTTTTTCTTCTGATTTTTCTTCTTTCTCTTATTCTTAGTTATCATGTCTACGTGTTCTTCCTCTTCTACTCCATCTCCATTTGCTTCCTATTTTTTATCTTTTGGTTGTTCTTTTCCTCGTATTTTCCTTTTTCATTTTCATCGTCTTTGATTTTTTTTCACCATCATTGTATTCCCCTACTTCTTATTCTTTATTTTTTTCCAATTTTTACTCCTCTTGTTCTTCATATTCTTAGTCTAATTTAAATTCTCATTTCTCATATTCTTCTTCTTCTATTTTATTTACATCATCTTCCGAATTTCTTCATCTTCTAGTTCTTTTTCTTTATCTTCCAGTTTTTTTCTTCTTCTTCAACTTCTTCATCTTCTTATCCTTATCCTTCTTTGTTATTTCATGTCATCCATCTTCTACCTAATTCATCGTATTTGTCTTCTTATTGTTTTGTTTATTCTTAGCCTCATTCCTCATCTTCACATTCTCTTCTCTTCAACTTCCGGTCTCCTTTCTCATATTCAACGTTTTCTTCCTTGTATTTTCCGAATTCTTCTTCACCAGCTTCGTCTTCTTCTTCTTCTTCCTAATCTTCTTTATCCTTCATTTTTTTCATATTCCTCTTGAATTTCTTCAACTTCTACTTCTTATTCTTTATCCTCTTTGTCTTCTTCGGCTTCTTCTTCTTCTTCTTTTTCTTTCGGTTTTTCTTCATTTTTTTCTTCAGATTTTTTTTCTTTCTCTTATCCTTAGTTATCATGTCTACGTGTTCTTCCTCTTCTACTTCGTCTCCATCTGCTTCCTATTCTTTATCTTTCAGTTGTCCTTCTTCCTCGTATTTTCCTTCTTCATTTTCATCGTCTTTGATTTTTTTTCACCATCATCGTATTCCCCTACTTCTTATTCTTTATTTTTTTCTAATTTTTACTCCTCTTGTTCTTCATATTCTTTGTCTAATTTGAATTCTCATTTCTCATATTCTTCTTCTTCTACTTTATTTACATCAATTTCCGAATTTCTTCATCTTCCAGTTCTTTTTCTTCATTTTCCGGTTTTCTTCTTCTTCTTCAACTTCTTCATCTTCTTATCCTTATCCTTATCCTTCTTTGTTATTTCATGCCATACATCTTCTACCTAATTCATCGTATTTGTCTTCTTGTTTTTCTAAGCCTCTTTTCTTATCTTCAAATCATCATATTTTTCCATATTCATCTTCCGGTCTCCTTCCTCATCTTCAACGTATTCATCCTCGTATTTTCCAAATTCTTCTTCATCCTCCTCTTATTTATCTTTAATTTTTTCATCTTCCTCTTCATCGTCTTCGACTTCTACTTCTTCTTCTTTATCCTCTTTGTCTTCTTCGAATCTTCTTCTTCTCTTTCTTTCGGTTTTTCTTCATCTTCTTTTTCTGATTTTTATTCTTTCTCTTATTCTTAATTTCTAGTCTACGTCTTCTTCTACTTCTACTTTCGTTTTTTCTTCTTCCTCTTATTTTTCATACTTCTTTTTCATTGTTTTTGACTCTTTTTTTTCACCATCATCGTATTCCCCGACTTCTTTTTCTTCTTCCTTTTTCCAATTTTTTACTCCTCTTCTTCTTCATCATATTATTTGTCTATTTAAATTATTATTCATCATCTTCACCTTCTTCTACTTTGTCTACATCATCTTCCAAATTTCTTCTTCTTCTAGTTCTCTTTCTTCTTCTTCAACTTCTTCATCTTTTTATCTTTATCCTTCTTTGTTATTTCATGCATCCATCTTCTTTCTAATTCATCGTATTTGTCTTCTTATTCTTATGTTTTTTCTTAGCCTCCTTCCTCATCTTCACATTCTCATAATTTATCATCTACAACTTTCGGTCTCCTTTCTCATATTCAACATTTTTGTCCTTGTATTTTTTTGAATTCTTCTGCATCAGATTTGTCTTCTTCTTCTTCCTAATCTTCTTTATCCTTCATTAAAACTTCTCTTTATAAGATAATTAAATTAGATATTTAGATTTATGAAAATGCTGTTAAAGAAACATTTAGATTTTATACCAAAAATAAAAACAAATTAAGTTAGTTGCCTAACGTAATTGGGTTTGAAAAGTGGTAACAAACTAAAAGCCCAACTAATAAAACAAAACATGTCGTATTCATCTTTTTCAAGTTTCGATCTAGATTTTCTCAGGTGACACCGTGATGCTTCCGATCTATATCCCAAACTCGCTTCCAACTTCGAATCGGATGATTCCAAAACGATTCCAAACAGCAGTTTATCGGAATCGCGATTCCATAACGATTCAAAGTGATTCCAAACGATTCCGTACCCGATCCGATTCTGAAGCGGGAATCGGAGCTTCATGGGTGCTTCCGTGTAACGTAGGTACCAGCATGAAAAAAAAAAAAAAAAAATCAAGAAACAAATTATTTTTCATTTGATCCTTACAACTAGGTGGCTGAACAGAAATAGTGATTGACAATTTTCGTATTTATTTTTTATCAAACAATTAAAAAATGTCAAATTTGTAATTGATATATTCTGCACCAACTCCAGAAGGTTGATTTGATCTTTGAGACTGTAACCTCATGTACGTTGCACCAAAATAGAAGGACGTGCAGCATATACAAAGCTGCCAACTGATATTATTTCAATCACACAATTAAAAGATGTGTCAAAAATTAACTTGATTTGAGTTTTTTTTTCTCAATATTCCACAAAAAGTGAATTTAATTTTATCGACTACGAACAAAAAGCTGGATTTGTAAATTTATATTATACAATATATTCGGTTGATTTGATATGTAAAAGTGTTGACTTGATATGTAAACCAGTAATTTTTAACCAGAAGGGTGGAAGTTATTAATCCATGTTTGCTAGTTATTAATCTAATTAAGTTATTACTCACTCTTATATTATATACTAGATAATTATCCGTATATATGCGGACTATAATTTAGTATTTTATAACCCATAAAAATACAAATTAAAAACTTAAAAAACAAAATTAGAGTACTCGTAATTAAGTTTTTCAATGATTATATTCAGTTTCATCTTACATCAATATTCTTTTTTCTAAATTGAAATATGGTTTTTCCTTTGTACAAAAAATGCACAGCGAATGTTTTCTTTGATCCCTTATGTAGCCAGCAGCAGACATGATCCTGGTTTTATCTCCTAACTCTGATAAAACTTCTTGACAGAGTACTCCTTTTGTACCCCAGTACAGATGTACCTTTCCATAAGAATCATGAATTTTAAAATTCTGATCTAACCTATCTGTTTTCGTCACAAGCTTAAATCTTTTTTCAGGAAGTATGGATTTTGCTTGTCGATAGTCGATAGGGGCTGACTTATTGTCTCTCAAAGAACTTTGCAACTCATCTGGTAGCATACCTAATAGGGAAGACCTGCTGGGTAGTGCAATATGTCGTCCTGTAGGATCATTCAGCTCGAATTTTTCTTCGTCGTCCGACACTAGTTGATATACTTCCTGTCTTTGTAATTTAGGATTCTTCTGTCTACGACGACGGTTTTTACGAGGACGCCTTTTCGCTTTCCTTGCCATACCGATTGGTTGGTGCGGATCACAACCAACAAAAGAATGTGTACTACGGTTTCCTTGGTCAATGGCTGTGATATCAACACAACCTGACACAAATAAAGCAAAGCTTCCTGTGAGGTCTAGCAGCCTGTAATCGTTATCTTGTTAGTCTCTTAGATTATCAAGTTTACTCAGTTTAGTGAAAACAAATACTAGACTGGCATAGCATACTAGATTTTGTGAGTCATCATTACCTGATGGCGCCTCAATGAAGTGTGTTTCTTGTCTTGGAATGATCTGGAGACAACAATAAACATCAGAGTGTGATGCACGTAGGACCGAGTTATAAAGCAAATGAACAAACAAAGAATTTGTTAACCTCGCTATATGAATCAGAAGGCTGTGCAGAATCATGTCCTTTACTCTTCCCATCATTTTTGATGTTCATGTGATCTTCATGAGCTATAGGTTTCCCAGTCTTTAGAGCAATTTGACCATCAGCTTCATCTTTCACAGAGGTGGATTCGCTCCCTGGCGCCTGGTGATGATATTCTTCTTTTAGTTTATCGTAGACATCTTCTTCTTCCCTGTCAGAACTTGATTCAACTAATCCGGGTTGACTCCTTTGTTTCCGACCTTGCAAACCATGCTTAGAATCGCGATGCTTGATCAGATAACCAGTGGAACCTGATACAGTATGTTGTGAATCATAATCGTTCACCTCCTTAGCAACGTTGCCCAAAGCTTGCATGTATTTCCAATCGTCAATAAAACAACCAAAACGGAAACAAAAATCCCCCAAACGTATATTCACAAAAATACCTCTTGAAACAGATTCTTCAGAAGAGACAACTTTTGAGCTTGACTGAAATCTATACCAAGTGGGTTGTATATCAATATTCCTGCAGAAAGATGATTATATACAATGCAAGCGAGAAGAGATAAGAAACTATAAAGCATAGAAATCAGCCCTCGAGATCCTCAATAAGACTCTCAAGAGTTATGAACCAAAGACCATTAGTTCAATCAAGCAAACATGGGGATTCGTTTGCAATCTTTGTAATTCAAAACATCGGGTGACGAAGACCAAACAAGCTCAGGATTTTCTTCTCTCATCTTATGCTTATTCAGTGTAACTTGTTAATAAATAGGCGAAACTATAAGTCTACTGCTACTACTCTTCAGATTCAAAATCAGAACCCGTAGCATAACATACAATATCAGAAGCATACATTTAAAGACAATCAATGATGAGACAAAAGTGTGCAGAACTAAGCATACATATAAAAAGGATGTGAATATGATGGAAGCTCTACTGAAGCTGCATTATCATTATCACTATCACGAAGAAGATTGACAGAATTTAGGAAGGCTACAAACCATACCGTCACATCATCGCAGTAGAGAAGCTTCATCACTATGGTGCGCTGGAGCAGAAGCAAAAAGTAATAATCAGCAAACTGGAAACTGACTTAAACGAAATACACGTGAAGGATACGTAGTTAAAACATTCAATACCTCATCTGGCACTTTGTCAAGAGTCCTCATCAGGTCAACAAGGGTACGAACCATTTTGCGAGCTGAGCTAATTTGATTTGGGGAATTGACAACAGCGAGCATGTTTCTTATTTTCAAAAACATTGATGTTCATCATGACATCCTGGCTATCACAATCTGAATAGCTGATTGAAACTGCAGCAAAACAGGCGTATCATCAGTCAAAAATGAAAGTTTCCATATATATATATATACAAAGTACTTATCATCACGCTCTTATCATCAAGCCAATCTTTCATCTCGCCAGGACTTACATGCGTACTCTTCAATCACGGGACCATCTACTGTTTCACATATGCAGAACATGAGCGTCTTCAAATATTTTCTCTGCAGCGGATCGTAGACACCTAGGTTCCATCACGAGGAAACAATCATCAAAGATAAACAAGTTAAAATCAATCGTGGAATGTTCAATCAAGTGTTTCTTTCAGATCACGGCACCTCAGATGACGATCTACATATGGATCGAAAGCTCTTTGAGTCTAGTTTCCAAAACATCCAAGATCTCCCCATTTGGCCCAGCCAATCACTCAGGAACGTACCAACAGTGGAGACGTATCCAATGGACTCAATCCTAGCCGAAAATGTCAAGTGGGATCTTTTGAAGCCCAAACATGAAGCCCACCTCCAGCAAAGTTTCTCTGACCTTATAAGACACTTAAGAAGCCTTCTAGAAGGAAGAAAGTCGCAGAAGTCAAACCATATCAAGTTGGACTTAAAGGAGAGACAAGACTCCCTAATTTTACTCCTTTCCATATTTAAGATTTTGTTTGAATTTCAAATTCTTTTGGCTTGTAAAGCCCTAGCTCGTTTCCTATAAGAGCAGCATGCTCACCTCATTTGTAAATCACCCTTGAATATTGAATTAAGTTTATAAACACGTGTGTGTTCGTTTTCTCTCAAGAACCGAGTTCTTGTGTTTCTTGTTTCTTTTCTTTAGGCTTAAGTGTACGACTCATTTAAGTTCTTTAGAGTTCATATAGAGTTTAGTGTGCGACTCTCTAGTCTCTTGTGAAGCCACGAATTAAGAGTGTTTGTGCGACTCAAACATCCTTGTTCGTCATATTGATTGTGCGACCCAATCAATTTCCCCTCCATCTCTACCAACGCCCACTTCCGCAAACCCAAGCTTGTAATCTCTTGATTACCTCGAGACCATAAGACCGTGGCATCCCGAGTCTTATATCATTTGGTATCAGAGCTTTAAAGCTCCTATCCCAGGTTGTATCACTTCAACCTTTATCTTTTATATTTTTCTGCTTTGCGTTGTTTCATTTCATAAACCAAAAAATCCATAAAAATTGTTTCTCTTGTGAACGTTTGATCTTTAGAGTCTTGTGTGTAAATCACTTGACGGACTAAGAACTTGTGAGACTCAAGTTTCTTATTCGTGAGTTGTTTACAACAACGTTTTACATTTGTTTGTTTTTCTTGTTTCAATTAAAAAAAATATATATATCGTTCTTGTTTAGTTTGTTTTCATAAACCCAGAAAAACATAACAATATTTATTTCAATTATTTTGGCATTCGTTTAAGTTAAAAAAAAAAATCATAAAAAAATCGTTTTTGCAACTTTTTATTATTATGTTCTTCGTTGTTTGATTCCCCATAAACTGAAAACCAAATAAAAATATTTGTTTCAATTTTTGAATTCTGGCTTCATAAAAAGAAAACCAAAGAAAAAAATTGTTTTAATTTTGTTCATTGTCTTTGTTTCTCTTAATCGAAAACCCATAAAAAAATATTGTTAGTTGAATTATTTGCTTCAGTTTTTGTCATTTTTTTTGTTTATCGCTAGCTCTCTTGTTTCAATTTTATAAAAATCATAAAAACCCAGAAAAATATTTTCGTTGCTGTTTCAGTTCTGTAGTTCAAAATAAAAACCATAAAAATTGTTTTGGGTATTTTAGGAATCGATTTGTTAGTTTTAATCCAAGCAAAATCAAACCGGAAATTTTCTACAATTTTTATGTTTATGACTTTGTTTTGATTTGGACACCACTTTGATTTCTTTTGAATCTACTTGTGACAGGTACCACTTGTGGAATCAAGCAACCATGTCACATTCAGACTCAGAAAGTGAGTCATGGGGAGCCGCCATGGATTCAAGCGGAGAAGAAGATGAGTCCATCGGAATCAATGGTGTCGAGTATGAAGAGTCCGATCAAGAAGCTGATTATAAATCTCCACCATGGCCCGGAGATAAGTATTCAAGATATGGAGACGAGACAAATGGTGAAGGAGTTGATCCCGAACCACCAGACCGCTACTCGTCCAGCTCACACAACCCCGAGCTGTACACACCTCAAGCGACAACAACTTGGAGCCAGCCGAGTTTGACATTTTACAAGAAGGGTTCCTATAAAGGAAAATCACTTGGGGAATCCTTTGTGGAAAACCATCATCCACCACGAAGAGAAAGGCATAACTACAGCCTTGCACCGAGTCCAACAAGACCTTATGCCATCTCAGCCGCAACAAGAAAACCAACCAAGGGAGTAAGACGTCTACCCGACTCTCTTATATTTTCAGGTCGTAGCAAGGATCCCAATGATTACCTTAGATGGGAGAGAAGCATGAACCAATGGCTGCGTGCAAATGACATCCCCAAGGAGGAGAAGTTGTCATACGCAGTAGATGTCCTTGTTGAAGACGCATACACATGGTGGTTAAAGGAGAATCAACATAGCTTCCACAAGCAACTTGTGCTTGATTGGAAACATCTTAAGGCGAGGATGTACCAAGAATTTGTGGAGAAGCACCACACTCGCCGCAACATCCCACCAAAGCCCACACATCATACCACGTCCAGGAGGTTGGCGACACCACCTTCACACACCAGGGCGCCCGAAAGGCACGACACACCGAGGTGTCCACAAGATGCAACTCACACGCCGAGTTCAACACCAATGAGAGTGATAACAACCCCACGGTTGCACACTACTCAACCTGAGCAATCACAAGCGGATCTTGACAAGGTAAGTAATACCACTTCTATTAATCAAAGCTTTGAGGAAATAATAGAACGCTTGCTTGCGTTAGAAAACAATGAGAATGTATCATGCACCAAAACGAAACCGGACCAAATTAATTGTCTTGCTAAGATTAATACCTCTAGCTCTTTGAATTTGAATAATTCAATCTGTTATAGATGCGAAAATAGAGGACATTTTGCTGCTGCATGTCCCGAAAGGCAATTGAAAAATATTACTTGAACCGAAACTGAATTTTAGTGAATGTATACATCGTTCTAGTGTCAAATTTTCTAGTTCAGATATGATGCGCTTGTCTTTGCCAAGGGTTACTAATGCAGGTCTAGATCAAGATTACGAGGATCAACACACGGTGAGCATATCAAAACCGGAGACGAAAATTTGTGTTCCAAAACCGAAATGTTTAGACGAACCGCCACCATTTAATGGTCTAGTCGCGGATCAAGAGGAGCCAAAGGACACACCTTCATCAACAACTGAGAAGGAGCACCACGAGGTCAAAATGTACCAGCCTGCCCTTGAAAAAGATGAAGTAGTTATCCGCTTCCATCCGATCCAAGAAGAGCCACCGGATTACACATTAAATCCAAAACCTGTGGCAACAAAGGAAACCGAACTTACCGAGAGTTCTGAACAGGTAAGTACGTGTCTCAATTTTGTTTCTAATAATTCTAATTATGTGATGCTGGATTTGCTAAGTCCACAAGATTTTGAAGAAGATTTAAACTCCGTAGAAACAAATGAAAATCAGATTACTTATCGTAAAATGCCCGTCATTGAGAAATTAGATGAAGTAATCTGAAATGAATCATGTTCCTCTATTTTAAATATTTCTATGACTGTTATAACGCACTTGTCTCTTGTCAAAAGTGTCGAAAACATTGCAGGAACAGAAGAGGAATCCCAAGAGAGTGAACCGCCACAACTCAAAGGAGACGTTATTTGTGAAAACATAGACTTCACAAAAACGAATTCCTTACTGCCCAAGGAAATAAACAACAGACCTTGGAGAGGAGTCATTGCTTCTTTACTGATCAAAGAAGATCCACCAGATGCTCCACATCAATCCCACCCGAGTCCCAACAAAAGAATTCCCCGAAGTAAGATTCTAGACTCACTTCTTTTCGAAGGTACTAACTTGCTCTATTTTGGTGCAGGTCAAGACGTTTTGAGGACAAAACCTTTTGGAGAGAGAGGGAATGATGAGGACCTCAACCCAACCAACCATCACAAGGCGATCTCAAAGACCGTAGAAGTTCCATCTGGCCCATCCGAAGCCGAACGACGCCTTGTAGAAGCTGAACCGGAGGTTCTATGCAATAAATCCACTAAGGGATTACATTACTCTCGACCAGTCAGCTATAATGAAGATTCTGGTCTAGCCCAACCACTTATGAGTCACTCATAACAGCCCCAACGCGCCTTCCATTCATGCATATGGGCCGAATCTTGCCAAGTTCAAGTCCAACCACGAAGGCCTAAGCTCAGAACCAAACCAGTACGTGTTCTTGACCCATCAAGGACTCACGACAAAGTGTTCCCAGCCCAGGAACGGACCAGGCCGAGCCATGACTCACCGGACAAGTCGGCGACCCCGGAACTTACCATATTTGGAACTTTCCTTATTTGAAAGTGTCAAAACATTTACTTGGCATCCAAGAGACTTTGTGTTACTTCTAGAGTGCATCAACACGCCTTGGATCAGGAGGATCCATCCGTGTCACCAACTGAACCAACCAGAGTTGGTTATGAAGATCGAGAAGAACGGTCGGTTTAATCTTCTAGAAAACCGACTATGGAAACCCGGAGGACTTTTGGATACTACCAATTCAAAAGAGAATTGTACTGAGCGTACGACAAGTTTAGATCTTGTTTATTGGCGACAGCGGTTCTTTTCTGAGTTTGGGACAGTAACTCCTAAAGTTACTTCACCGAGGGTAAATCGAGCGAAGGACTTAAAGCTGATGTTCAATCAAGTGTCGTTTTCAGATCACGGCACCTCAGATGACGATCTACATATGGATCGAAAGCTCTTTGAGTCTAGTTTCCAAAACATCGAATATCTCCCCATTTGACCCAGAAAATCACTCAGGAATGGCCCAACAGTGGAGACGTATCCAATGGACTCAATCCTAGCCGAAAATGTCAAGTGGGATCTTTTGAAACCCAAACATGAAGCCCACCTCCAGAAAAGTTTCTCTGACCTTATAAGACACTTAAGAAGCCTTCTAGAAGGAAGAAAGTCGCAGAAGTCAAACCATATCAAGTTGGACTTAAAGGAAAGACAAGACTCCCTAATTTTACTCCTTTCCATATTTAAGATTTTGTTTGAATTTCAAATTCTTTTGGCTTGTAAAGCCCTAGCTCGTTTCCTATAAGAGCAGCATGCTCACCTCATTTGTAAATCACCCTTGAATATTGAATTAAGTTTATAAACATGTGTGTGTTCGTTTTCTCTCAAGAACCGAGTTCTTGTGTTTCTTGTTTCTTTTCTTTAGGCTTAAGTGTGCGACTCATTTAAGTTCTTTAGAGTTCATATAGAGTTTAGTGTGCGACTCACTAGTCTCTTGTGAAGCCACGAATTAAGAATGTTTGTGCGACTCAAACATCCTTGTTCGTCATATTGATTGTGCGACCCAATCAATTTCCCCTCCATCTCTACCAACGCCCACTTCCGCAAACCCAAGCTTTTAATCTCTTGATTACCTCGAGACCATAAGACCGTGGCATCCCGAGTCTTATATCACAGATGGATTCCCATTGTTTGTTAGATTGCGTGCGAGCACTTGTAGAGTGCGTTGTTTGAGAACCTAGAAAGGAAAAAAGAGATAAAAAGAGAAAGGAAGAAAAGAGAAAGGGAAATGAGATTGTTTGATAAAAAGAGAAGAGTAATAAAAATGAATATGGTGTGCAACCTTGATTGAGCCCGTTTTAGGTTTAGACTGTTGATTATTATAGTGTTGGAAAGGTTAAGTGAGTCTCTTAGGCTCATCCGCACTGGGTAATCTAAATTACTCAACCCCCTCCCCTTGTTTCCTTTTCAAGTTAGCTTGGATCGTGTCGGGATGTGTTGTTGTTGTTACCGGGCGTTTTTCTGGCGATCCTGTGTGCGCCTGCCTACGCGTAACATTTCTGATTCCCCGGTTATTTCCGGATGCCTGAGATAGGGATGTTACAATATCAGTACTCACTCTTATATATCATCTCTACACTCAAGCTATTTACATATATGTCATTACATCCTTTCTTCTCTTTTTCTTTGCCACAATTATCATAAATTAAAACTATATATTATTATAATATACAACTAATATGTTAAAGCTTTTTTACTCGTGAATAAAGAGTTCTACTCTTTTCCATAAATCCATATGTCTAACTTGATTTTTTCTTATATTCAATTTTTTAAGATATTAGGTAGTACCAGCCTAAGCTGCATTGAATCGGAAGCGGATATGCGGAAGTGAAAACCTTTAGAAGCGGGGAAGCGAGTTTTTAAAAAAAAATTAAGAAACGGGTACGTATTGGAAGCGTATATATATAAATATAAATATATACGTAATAACTTCGTATAGCATACATTATACGAAGTTATACGA